>JAACNH010003335.1:0-29929 GCA_019447015.1 Hymenochirus boettgeri
GAAACTCAAATCTACCCCCACCACGTACCTCCATTGTAATGAACTTCTATCTACCCTCACCCTCCATTGGTAATAAACTGATCCAGCCCCACCACTTACCTCCATTGGTGCTGAACTCTATCCACTCCACCCACTTACCTCCAATGTAATGAACTTCTATCTTCCCCCACCCTCCATGATGATGAAGTCTATTCAATTACCTCCATTGGTGCTGAACTCTATACCACCCCACCCACTTACCTCCATTGGTGCTGAACTCTATCCACCCCACCCACTTACCTCCATTGTAATGAACTTCTATCTACCCCCACCCTCCATGATGATGATGTCTATCCACTTTCTTCCATTGGTGCTGGACTCTATCCACCCCCAACACACACTGCATGGTGCTGAATCTATCCACCCCCCACCCACTTACTTGCATTGTTCCCCAGTCCCCTCACTGATCCAGCGACCTCTGAGCTCTGTTTCTCCTCCAGTTCCCGGATCTGCCTCTCCCGCGCCTCGTTAACACCCTACAACGCGTCGATTTCCGCCCCTTGGAGTTCAACATTCTCCGCTCTCCGACACTCGTCCTTGGCTGCTCGCACCGCGTCAGTGTTACGCGCCGCACTCTGCGTCAGGACGGTGAACCTGCTCTTGAAACATTCCTCGGCCGACTGCATGTTCTTGGCCGCCAACTTCTCGTACTGACCCCGGATGTCTCAGGGCGGAGCTCAGGTCCGGTTTGCACTTCCACCTCCAGGGACAACCTGCGCGTGCTGCAACTGCGACTGGAGCTGCGACACTTCCTCCTCGTGCCATTTCTTTAGGAAGTTGATCTCGTCCAGTACCCGTCCACCTTTCTCATCTCCACCGGCCCAGCGCCGCCATGTCCGCCTCTTCCTCATCTCCATCAGCCTGGACTCGGCCTCCTCGCGGTTCAGCGCTTCTTCCTCGTACCGCGCCTGCAGCCCCCTAGCGCGTCTTCCAACCGTTCGCGCTCCCCGCGCAGCGCCTGTCTGTCCCCGGCCGCTTCCTCCTGCGCCAGGTCGTATCGTTCCCGCACTTCCCGCTCGTACAGGTCGCGCAGCCGGGACGGTTCGCTGTGTTTCTGGCGCAGGAGGAGCAGCTCTGCCTCCAGCACTTTATTGCGCGCTCAGTCGTCTGGGACCCGCTCGATGAAGTTGGCGAATCGGTCGGTCAGCTCCTGCAACTGCGCCTTCTCCGGGTACGACCACTTTCAGTGCGCTACTGATGGCTGCGACCTGAGAACGGTCCACCGTGTCCGCTCCGGCCAGGAGAGCCGAGGAGGCGCCCTAAGTTCGGCGCAGAGTGGTGGAAACGACCGGGGAGTAGGTGGTCGGATGGGGGGACACGTAACTGCTCCTGATGTGAACCGCGGGCCGCTCTCCACCACCCTGCGCTTATAGGAAGTGTAATACGGCTCGTAACCGTAGGAGCTCATGGTGTCGACTGGGAGCGGAGGGGCGCAGCGCTCCCTTATATACGGTGGGGAGGGAACGGGGCGGCATGCGCAGTCTGTGTGGGGAAACTCCATCAATCAGCACCTGGGACAGAGCGACTTGTGTTCGGTGACGGTGTTGCGCGTTCCACGTGCGCGCGCCTGATTCGATGCAGAACCTTCCCACTGTACATTCCAATGGAGACAACCTGTCACCTGTCCCCATTATCATAACTATCCAGTCCTTATCTACCCTATCAACAGACTGTTAATAGGATCCAGATATATTATTATCCAATAAAACTGTACCAGGATGGGAATACTAACCTCACTGTCCAATCATAGGCTTGTACACAAGACGAACATGCATACACACGTGCGATTATCGCCTGAAACTGACTTCTTCATGCATGTGCACGCGCTCTGGGGTTGATTGTCGGGTTTAACATTGTACAAGTGTACGAGGCCAAAGGCTTAGGTCCCACAGCAACTGCAATATACATCTGTATTATTCAATAACGGATTGAAGCGCACATAGTGGGAACATTCCGATTGCAAATTGTGGGACCCAGCCTTATGTAAAGTACAAAACCTGTAACGTTCATGGTATTGGGGCCTTTTTCTCTCCATTTAAAATAAGATTCTTACTGATACACATAATTAAATACACACCATTTATTACTATTAGGGAGATTCACCCAGAGCCGCATAAATCTCGTGTTGGATTTACCAGGGCTGCGTGGCTCAGAGTGAATCTCACCTGCACATAAGTATTTACCGCCAGCTGTCAGTTTGTGTTAATACTTGTGTGTGCAGACGCCACAAACCAATGCTTAAAGTTGTGCATCGCTAACCGGTCGTAATTGGTTAGCTCGACTAGTTGTGTGTGTGGAAAAATGGGCAAAAAAGTAGGCAAATGATTTACCTACAGATTACAGATAGATATAAATATTATAGATAGACAAAAGACTAGGATTTTAGAAGACATACAGATGATAGATGATAGATTATAAATAGAGCTAGATGGATTACATTTAAATAGATAAGATAGATAAGCTATAGATATAAGAACAGATAAGATAGGTAGATATATAGATAAATAATAGTATAAAACTGCACAGTGGGAGACGGAGGCAAAAATCTTTTGAGAGGCTGTTGGAGATTATGTTCAGTGACAGAACAGTTTCTGTTTTGGGGGGTTTAAGACTTGAATGTGGGGCTTTAATGTGACTTTGTAAAAGCCAATAATACACATAGATAAGAAATGTGGCCACGCTAGAGAGATTGCTTCTCCTTCCTATCATAGCATCTATGTACTCTATTATTTACTAAATACACAGTAAGCCTGTTATTAAATGGGCGCTAGACATAGAGTCGCTCTCTCTCTGTCTGTCCTCGTGTTCCGGAAGGAGTTGGAAGGAGAATGTAATCATCTGGGTCAGGGAACTTCTCTTTTTGTCTTCTCGCAGATTTCTGTACGCGCATAGCTCAGTCCATATAGCGCACAGCCAAAAGACGACTCCTCGCGCAGCGCACTAACAAAAAGCCACACACGGATTCACAGACGCACATTGGGCTTCTATTATATAGGATACGTTTATATAATCTATCAGCCTATGCCTCATTTTTAAAGAGCTCTTCCATTCACATTAATGAAGATTCTCTAGGTAATGGATGGATTATATAACACAACTTCCACGATCCACAGTAAGGAGGCAAGGGGGTGCTAGAATCTGTGGGATCAGATGGCTGCAGGTTGCCATCTGCTTTAGGCAGGGAGCTGTCATTCACACTGTTTCCTTGCTGGGAATGAAGGTCATAGCTCACCTTCTGCATCTGCAGGATTTGTTGCAGGCAAGTTCTAGTAAGAGCAGCAGCAGAAAAGGCTTGGATTTCATATGGCTCTCCTCTCTATTAATTTAAAGATCTGATTATATGACAGCCTACTTAGTTAACACATTAAACTAAATGAAAGAGATTACTGTTGATAAAACCAGGGGGCCATCGTGCTCATTAAGGAGAACTAAGCTCTAATTAAGTATTTTGCAGTTGAATTCCAGTTGAATTGTATTGCATTGTTGCTTCTATGGAGCAGTACTTCTCTACAAATAACCCATTAAAGTGTAGATCTATTTTTGTTTGTTCTTTTTAAATTTTATTATTATTATCACACACACAACTGGCAATAAAGACCACAACCGGCACTTTAAATGAAAACTAAAGCAAAATAATAAGCTTTGGAGTAAGATAAGAATCACTTCAGAACTTTAATTCTCCAAAAGTAATATATTACCTTATTCTTAAGGTCCTGTAATCCTCTGGCAGCAGTCCAACATACAACCTGGGCATTCGCAGGTCAATACCTACAAACCAATGTTGGAGGAAAGATGGATCTTCCAATGGCATCACTTCCCTTCCCCATGCACCAACTCCATAAGATGTAAGGTAAGGTAGAACAAACGGGAGCTGCCATATCTTACCCAAAAGTTTATTATTTTCACTTTTTGTTTTTCTTAAAAAAAACTCAATTTGGAATATTGAAAGGGGGAATTATTCATTAAGAATTCTAAATTCGGTGTTGAAAATTCGATGCAGAACTTCAACACATTCCACAGGAACTGCCAGAATAATCTCTACATGGTACAGCATGCAGTGCTTTGGTGTCAGTCCCCAGATCGGGACAAAGAGGAAGCTACATTCAGTAGCAGCATGGCTACCTAAGGGCATGGACATTACCCAGTAAGAGAACATGCCCACTGAACCTTTCTATATCACTGTATAAAAATTACATAATAATAAAGATAATAAGACACCACTTGGCTTACTGCGGCTTTCGGTGCTGCCTTAAACAACAAAATTGCCTTGGGAGAACATTGCTTGTTAGTCTAATGCACTGGTCTCAAGGAGCTGTAAGCCACAAGGTTCATAATCTTATCTTAAAAAAACCAATGAGGAAGAGCTACTATGATTAGACTGGATAGAGTTTATATTAGTGATCACATTCACAATAAATATCACCGAGTTAAGTAAATGGATGAGGGGGTGTTAAATGGTGACTGTCTGTGTAATGGATGTAAAGGATACAGACAGGTGATCACACAAAGAATATGTAGAAAAAAATGCACTCCCATGCCACTGGAGTTGTGGTGCTGGTAACCGGACGTCCTGCCACGTCCACTTTGCGAGCAAATGCGAAATGAGGTATGCATGCACAAAGCTGTGAAAAGGGTCCATTATTCAGTTTAAACAGAGAGAGCACACACACAAGGCCATTTCTATATGAAAACAACAGAGGAAATATTTTATTAACACTGTCCTGCTTACAAGCTGCCTCATCATTGCTGTACCGTCTTTACAGCTGCTGACTGGTACTGACAGCATCCAATAACATTAGTTAGAGGAACCCCCTGGGACAGTTCTGCTGTAAAAGTTTCCATACAATTAATCTGCAGTAACCAATCACATGTTATCTATTACAATATGCCAGCAAAAAAATAACATTTGATTGGTTACTGCAGATTAATAGCTCAGGCAGAATTTTGTACCTCCTAGTACATTAAGGCTGGTACACACGGGACAACCGGCCTGATAAATCTGACAAACAGACTGATAAAAAATGAATGGTTGGAAATTAAAGCGATACAGACTGTGATTATGACATGTACTATCACTTGGACTGTTTTTGCACTTTTAAATTCTATTTTAAAATACGTCGGTAGTTGTAATGTCTTTATACCAGTGAATACAGAAGTTATTATAACACTTGTTTCATGTGCTAAGTTCCAGTTGCTGTGTGATTCCTGGTTTCAATAGCTGGATAACATGGGTCTCACAGAGGTGTCAGACAGCTAAGTGTCAGTTCCCAAGAAATAAATGAAACTGCAGGTCTCTCATGGACTGATCCAATTAATACACACAGATCAAATGGACATTATATACAATGTACACTGTGCAGTATTCCAAACAAAAGCACTACAGAGATGTCACATTATTTAGTACTGTGTTATATACTACAAATCCCAGCATCCTTCCTAAGCCACCTGGCACAGCCAGCTTGTAATAGCGAGGATTATAAACAAAGGGGTTTTCTGTTTAATCAATTGCACATGTTGTGGTTGTGGTTAATTCTATAGAACATGTGAGAGAACTTGCATATACTTTGAACCACAAGTGCATTAGGTTTTCCATTTAATATTTCAATAATAATAGGGGCATCTCATTACTGCTGTTCAATGCTAATTAATATCTGACACAACAGCTGGTCTGAAAATACAGATGAATGCTGACTCATTTTGTCTTTACTGTGCCTTTATCTTCGAGACCCAGAACAGAAGTCTATGAACAGCGCCACCTAGCAGGCAGAGTCCAAACAAACACTGATCTGCACATCTTTCTCTATGTTTGTATTATCTTTTTGCCATGTCAGTAGCATTCCATATTATGTAACTTTAAATTTGTGGCCATAGCTCCCCACTGCCCCTCTTCTGTATTCAGTAAAATTATAATTTCAATTACTAAAACTAGTCAAGTTATTACATTTGTTAAACATAACCTACATACACCCAAACAGCAACATAAAGGGGAAGGTATATTACAGTAAAGGTGCTAGAGCCCCATGTGTGGCCGATAGACCAGCAATCATATACTTTTTTTTTTCGTATTGGGCAGGTTGTAAAAAATTTTGCGGACCAATATGATCGTACTATCCCAGATCATACAAACCACGATTGTTGTGGTCTATGGGCACTTCCTAGAATGGGACATTAGATTAAGTGGACATTGCAACAATGTTTAAACAATACAGCAGAATTCCTTATTTTGCTGATTTACATCCCAGAAACTGACCCTACCCCAGTTCAGTGAGCTCAGTAAGTATAGTGAGATTCTATATAGATGTGCAATTCTCCTGAGGTAACTGGAGGACTTGGTATTCAAAGGAGATAGAGCGTGCACACTGTCGCGATCCGAATCACAAGGACTCTCCAAAGTAAAATCATTAATTCTTTATAGACCATTAGTCAAAAACATGCTGGGCCTGACACGTTTCGTGCTGCTTAGGCACTTAATCATAGGTAAAAATGCTATGGCCAACTGGAGGACTTCCTGTACTGTAAGATCTTATTGATTTCTAACAGGTGTATCTTTAGTTCTGAATTATGAAGGAGCAAAAGGAGCATATTTGCAATTTTGGGTAATAAATCAGGAAATATGTTTTAGGGTGGACTTTTCCTTTAAGAACATATTTTAGAAAGAATGGCCTCTTATAAGTAGTATATCATATTTTGTCCTATGAATTCATTACTGAATGTATGCTATGCCTCATGGAGCAGCAATTTTAAACCTGTACTGAGCCTGTACTGAGCCTGGGCATGCTCAGAAGAGGCAGATAGGGGATTAACATTCAGCCATTGGCTGTGATGTCAACTGTCAAATCCATAACTTTTCATTTCAGGGCTGTTTTGCCCTTTAAGTTTTCAAGACACTTCCTTCAATTGAGTGAATGGGTTGGGCATGCTCAGGAAGCGAAGGAACTGTCGATAAGTTAGAAATGTATGTATTTGATTATATATTATATCTAGCTGCACAGTCTATACTGGGTCAGCTATGCCCAATACTCAGTGGACTGCAGGGAGGTAAGTAACTATAACAATCTTGGGTTTGGGTGGTGGGGAAGGTAAGTATATATTTTTGTTCTAGGGGTGGACCTGCAGGTGACTGTAAGAAAGAAAATACTATAAGATGTAGGCATTAAAAGTTTGGTTAAACATGTTAATTAAGTTATTATGGTTAATAAACAAAGATCTACTTAAAAGAAAAGACAAATGTTCATACTTATAAGTCTTTTTTATTAAAACATATAACAAATATAAATTGTTCAAGATTGCTACTGTGAATATATGCAATATATTTGTTATGTATCCAATTTTTCAAAATAAACGAATGTAAAAAAAAAAAAGAACATACTATGCCCCCACACCACCTTCACAGTACCAAAGGTAGGAGGACCTAATTCGTAAGGCGACAATGGGAAACACAAATTCCAATTGACATCTGGGAAGGGTCCTGGACTCTGAGAGGGGGGGGAGCCAGACCCTGGGTATATTAGGGGAGGAAGGTTTGGGCAGAGTTAGCCTTAAACATAAAGATGCCCATACATCAGAACTTACCTTTCGACATTCCCATGGCATTCAAGGCATTTTTGGGGGAACCGCCCCTGGCCATTCATTTACGGCCCGCAGCGTTTGCAAAATTAATAGGCCAGATGGGTCCATAGACAAACTAATCTGTCCAATATTCAGTAGTGTATTGGCACCTTAAGGGATCCTTGAGGGAAGATATTATTTGTATTTAATCCAGCTGTGAACATTTGGGATATTGCCATATAAGAACATCAATGGGAGATATTATAGGATGGGGGGAAGGGGTTGGTGTGAATAAACTAAAAACTGTGTGGGATGATCCCAGGGAGGGTCCAACACGAACTGCAGAATCCTGAATCTCTTTGCAAGTGTTCAACACTGCAGCAGTGTGATAGAGGAAGGGAGCGAGGGAGGGGGAATAATATATATATATATATAAGAGGAGATACGTCCTGGCAGAGAAAATGAAGAAGAAACCAATAAAGAGAGAATAAGGACTAAATAAAGGGATGACAGACCCACATAATTAGTCATGGTGAAAGGGAAGATATGCAGAGGAGAGAGGCTTGTTATTGGGATGATAAGGTTCGTCCCTACAGCTATTGTCACTATGGCTGAATAAGAAAACAACTCTTTATTCCCAACATTTACACAGTCCATACAAAACTACACATGTGGAAATAATGGGAGTGCAGCCATGGTCCAGAGCCTTGCTATAAATCCATGTCCAGAGTTGCCTTCCTTGGCCCTTGGGGTTTGCTTGGTGATGGATTAGCCTGTAGGATTTGACCATAAAATGCAAACGTCATACAGGATGTGACTGTTGTGCAGATTTTCATCTGCCCTAAGCCTCCATAAAGTCTCCGGATGCACCCTGAATGGAGTTAAAGTCACACTAACCGATGTACAATTGGTTAACATTATTTAAATACTTAAGCACCTGGCCACCCTAAGTTATGTTATAGTGATGTTTAAAATAGCTGGAATTAAATTCCCACAACGGTTAAACTCCATTGCCTTTATAAAAATCCCTGGGCTATGGCCTAGGGAGCCAATAGTAGCTGTCTGTGCATCGACCTGTTTGTATAATTCGGGATGTCCAGATTATTGTTTATACAATTCCCCCCAAATTCCCAGCAATCTAAGGTGCTACATTGCCAATCACAAACGGCTGGAGGGCCGAAGTCCAGAGCAGGTATCCACAAGGCATCTAGGCACCTGCCTAGGCCCAGGAAAATTCTGGGGCCCAGCTACAGAACATTAACAAATTACAGTTACAATATATGTAGCAAAAAAGGGGCCCCTAAATGATGGCCCTGCTTAGGGTCCCATATGATCTTAATCTTTCTCTGCTAAAGTCTGGTCACCTAGATTCATTTCCTGCACAGCCTAGGCACCAACATTTATGTTTGTTGCCGTACACATTCAATGAGCTTCCCTTGGCCACAGCTAACCAATATCAGTAAAGATAGGAACAAACCAAGGGGTGTACCCCTTGAATGGAGAACACTTTTTAGAAGTATTACACCATAAATTAGAGTCCTCTTAGATGAATAAATGATGCCGTCCGGCCATGAAAATCTGTTCGTATTTCTTTCTTGTTTGGGCAACACGCCATGTTGTGTGTGAATGCCATATCAATAATCAGTCAAACAGCACATGATCTGGCTCTGCTCCTATATAGTAGTCCAGGACTAGTATAAGTATTTCTTTACCTACTCTAGATGTGATGCTTCCTCTCTAGCAACATAGCAGATGGTGTCTTAGTGAAACTTTATTTCCTTTAAAACACATTAAAAACACAGATGCATCTTGTCTGGCTAAACAGATGCTATGGTTGCTGCAGACTGACAACATACAGTATTTGATAAAATTATTTTATACTTATTTGACTTTTTTGATAAAGTAAAACACAGTATGCAGCAGACATCTCAATTTATTCTTAATTATCTGTATAATATGTCTGCTAAATTAACATTTGATTTGGCAACAGTCACAACTTTTTAAGCAATGTTTACTTTTCCTTAAAAGACTTTTGTTCAATTTAGGAAGTCTCCCTAGTATTGCTTTTTAATGACACCTAGTGGCTGTATTGGTCACTACAATCTAACATCCACACCTTGTCTTAAAAATAGATGTAAATGAATGAATGTTGCAGGATCACAATACCCTACATTAACATTAGGGTACATACTACTATCCACCAGTGACTGTATTATCGCTCTCCGCACAGCACAGCTGTAATATAACTTGTCATTAATCAAGCTAAAAACAACCTCAACACAAACCAAACATTCCCAACTTTACATTGACTTTGTTTCTTCAACACCATGGAATCAGCTCGGTTGAATTGGTTTTAAGCATTCATTGTCTTATAATGATATGAAATCAACCCCATGGGGATGATTAATCTCAACACTGTTCTACATTTTAGAAACTAAATCAGATTCAGTAACGTGGCAGAAACTACGTGGGAGCTGTGATCCAAATAAAAGGTAAATGTAAAATAAAGTTTTTAGCACATTGGTAATGAAGTTAATCACAGCTACACTTACGTCACAAGCTATTAAAGTATGAGAATATCTGTAAAACAAAAATCCAAATAGTAAATTGCAGGCATCCTGTATTTATACTGATACTGAGACCACTTGTTTACAATGCATATTTTTATTATTCTGTGACAGGATTGTAAGGGTCCTTGGCACTATCAGGGAGATTCAGTAAAAGTTTTTATGTTTAAAATGGTGCTAATTTTGCCCAACCAATCAGATCTTAGTTAACATTTGAAAGCTAACATCTGATTGGTTGGAGAAAAATTAGCACCATTTTAAACGATAAGAACTTTTATTGAATCTCCCTGTATGTGCGTTAAAACTGTGAAAAAAAGTTTTACTGAACATTTAGGATGTATGCACATTGGACAGTCTGAAACCCCTAGCGTTGATGGTATTAACCAACACAGTCAGGCTGAGACCACACTACAACAGGTAGCACGGTGGCTCAGTGGTTAACACTGATGCCTTTTGGTGCTGAGGTGCTGAGTTCGATTCCATCTTGGAACATTTGCAGGAGTTTGTGTGTTCTCCCTGTGCTTGCGGGGTTTCCTCCGGGCACTCGTTTCCCCCACAATCATAAAGACTGATAGGTTGTATGTGTGACTTAAAGTGAATAGGTTTTAAGCACTTCGGGGCAGGGCCTGATAAATAATTGTAAAGGCTGCGGAATATGTAGCGCTATATAAGAAATAAAATACATACATACAGTAAGTGTGGGAAAAGCAGGTTTCCCGCATGTTACTGCCTGCTTGTGCATGCAATTCACAAAATAGGGATCCCATGCACTCCGAAAATAAGATTGCAGTGCACCAAGTGTGACCAGACCGATTGGCCAGCACTAGCATGCGCTTTTTAACAGTGATCGGCTTGCACATTACAACACCCTAGTGTGGCCTAGCCCTTATAGACTTGTTCTATGATTGGTCTAATTCCAGACAGGAAGAATGTTTTTTTGCATCCTGAGGTCCTGGATGGTAGGTAAGCCTCCTTCTAGTAAAGGTTTAAACTTATGGATTCATCTCTCTCTCTATGTGGTCATGTTACTATGTAATCAGACAGCTTCGTATGTTTGTCCCTTTGAAAGAGAATGTGAGCACCGGTCGTATGTGAGGGGAAAGGTGGAAGGGGTAATGATTCTATAGAATAAGAGGGGTTAGGTTTTATATTATGCAAACAGAGTAATCAGTGTCTTTGTCTATAATAAATAGAGGAGTCAGTTATAGTGTCCGTACACAGAAGTAATTACAGAAGGACAGATTGGGACATGATAGATGTAGGGAATGTGTAAACAATTATGCAAATAAGGAATAGTGTACAGAATACAATGACTTGCTGATCACAGGCACATCTAATAGTGCATTACATTAATACCTGGTTATTGGGTGTTGGGTGGTGCAGTCTGTGGTTTATGTTTTGCCCTCCTGAAATCCTGTATTCTACATAGGACAAGTGAGATGCCACAGTTAGCATTATAGAGCCCACGGCACCTACTGCATATAAAGTGCCAGCTCTTGAGTCAGGATTGAGAAGACTGCAGTGCAGAGCCAGCATGTCCTACTGTTAATGCAATATTATCCTGCAGAGCTGCTGATAGGACAGAAACTGGCGGCTTATTCCTGGAAGAAACCTACACGAAGATAAACCACTGCAGATCTGGCTGCAACGTACCCAGGACTGGCTTTCTGGAACAGGCCTGGCTCACATAGATCTATCTGCTGAACAGGATCAGGAACATATAAATATATAGCTTATCACATGTAATTACCAGGGCAGACTGAGGATGCAAATATTCCATATGAATATGGATGGAAATATTCAGTTTTATCTTTGACACACTGAAAACTTTTTTCATTTCCCATGCAGCAAGCAATGCATTAAAAATGGAAATTAACACATAAAAACGCAGTAGTGTGACAGGTTATGTGACATTCCTATGTGAAATGAATGTCCTGCATGAACATAGGACAATAAATAAGTAAAAAGGCGGCAGGTAACATGTTGGAAACTATAGCATTACAGTAAAACCAGTTTGTTATTTGTGTATATTAAGATAAAATCTTATTGGGTATAATGGGTATTAACAAACTCTCAAATCTATGGCATAGCAATAAAGACACTGTACTGGCAACTGGGGCTTCATTTCAGGCTAGGCAAAATATGGGTTGGTAATTTGGCCCTTCTGACATTATATTACATTTTAGCAAGCCCAATAATAAAAACAGGATGAACCATACATTCAGTAAGAGTTCAGAGCTTTAACCACACAACATGGTCTGTAAAAACAAAAGGTTTCATGCACTTAACATGCCCATGCTAGCATTTGCCTAAAAATGCCTTGTAAAATCCAATACAGCTAACCACATATAGACATATCCAACGTACACACAGTTTGTATCCTGTTAAAACTTGTCTAGTACAGATAATAGATACTGGATTCTATTGATGTAGGAACTGTAAGTGCAGGATTCACACTGGCTATAAAGATCAGGGTGAAATGTGCCTTGAAAGAACCATAAAGTCCTTCAGGGCTAGGCCACACCTGGCAATCGGAGATCGCGGGTATAAAGCATACACTAGCGTGGCCCATATGTTGTTGCCACACTAGATGCGCTGCTGTGAGCTGCAATCTGCAGTTTTTGCGCAATCGCATGCTGCGCTCCGATTGTGAAAGATAGCGCATTCACAGCGCACGCCAAACATGCACAAGAAATGCGCTTGCGTGTATGCATTCCTGAGTGCTCAACGCACTGTACTGTTTGCAATTTGCTCAGAATTTTATCATCTTCATCATAATCAGGACAGCAAAGGCTTTAAGTTATTGGTGTCTACACATGATATTTCACTTTGCTTTGGCACAGGAGCACGTGAATAATAAAATCAATATGTAGTTATTAGGGATCACTGGGCAGAATAACCTAAGAGCAAATGATTTACAGAACATACACACTATCAGACACTATTATATATGGAAATTCGAACATACAATAGGATTTAACACTCCGTATATTTTACTTATTAGATATGTTCTTTTTGGTTATCTTGTGTTCAAGAAGCGTGTTAGTTAGTGCTTACAAGTGAAACCCATAGGTGAGGACCTGGCGGCACCATGGGCACTTTAAATGGAGGGGTGGTGGTGGTGGACACTAATATTGTCCATTAATGCAGACAGAGGATGATCCATGACTACAAGCTGGTCACATGCTACAAGCTGCTAAAAACCGAATGTGTCAGGAAGTTATATTGCTGAACCTTTCCAGCAAAACTTCTCCCAAATTTTACCAAGAGAGTGATTTAGGGTTCATTTTAAAGGAACAATGGAAGGCCCAAACTTGTTTGGACAACTTAGAGCTCTGATACTACTGTTAAAGTATTGTACACTTGTCATCTAATAGAAGTCAAGTGTATATATGTATGTTCCATCCCTTCCATTGATGTACAAGTTATTGGGGGGGGGAGATCTGACTTTTCTGCTGCCACCTGTTGGTAAATCAGGTGATCGCTTAGTTATTTGGGGATGAGATCTTACCTGTCTGCTACCACCTGTTGGTGAATCAAGTGACAGTTAAGTTAATTAGGGATGAGATTAACCTGTTGCTGCCACCTGTTGGTGAATCAAGTCATCGCTTTGCTGAGAAAGGACTGAGCTTGACAAGGTTTTGATTGAAAAAACTGGGTAAACACTGGGTATTTGGGTTTTCTGCTAGTTCATAATTCACAACTAAAGATTTACCTGTTACTTACAATAACAGTACTCTGTCTCTCCCCAACACAGTAGCTGATTGGAGAATCCTTTCCTCCTTCCTAGGTGGATCACACTGAACAAGTCTGAGCTCAGTGAGCTAGGGGGGGGCAGATATCCTTTGCACGATGCCTGGGAGCTGAGAGGGCCCACCAATCTCCTGAATGGTACCTCAATCCCCTGCTTTTTAAACAGCTGATTGGGCATAGGCAAAGTAAAGGTGATCAGTCTGTTTTCAGTTCTGCCAGTCCAGTAACGTTGTTTTAAACAGACGACAGCTGTTTAAAAGCAGGGAATCAAGTTCCAGTTAAGATATCTGACAGAGGAGGTGTTGTGTGTGTCAGGGGCCTGGCGCAAAAACTGCAGGGGGTGTGTGCTGGGTTCGCTTTTTGCCCCTGATGAAACTGCCTTAAAGAACTAGTAACCATTAATTTTTTTTTTGAGTCCTGATATACAGTGCCTTTCCTCCCTCCTCCAATTTCCTTGGCAGGCCTTTAGGTGCACAACCTGTGGTGGCCCTGTTAGTGGTTTAGTATCTTATTGGGGTAGGGTGGAAGGCACTATAATGACAACATTAACCTAACACTGTCCTGTTCCCAGCATTATCCACACTACATCTATTTTCCTATTTCCTTGCTGACATCTCCCAGGTTCATTACTAGGGTCTGGCACAGATCCCAGCTGTTAATGATGGATTATAATGAATTAAACGCAGGGCCGGATTTATACTTTTTTCTCCCCTAGGCCAGCTAACTTGTACTGCCTGCACTGTACGCGGTCATTTATTGGCTAAAACAGCGCTTTGTAAGTGGGAGAGGGACCTGCCCCCTGGCAAATCGGCAATCGCTGCCCATTTATGATTTAACAGAACCTGGTAAAGCTCTGCTGTGCAACTAACGTGCATTGTGTAAATTTAAAATGGGGATGCAATGCTGCTTTACCCTTTTCTTTCTTACTTTCTTTTTTTTGCCGCCCCTGGTGGCTGTGCCGCCCTAGGCCATGGCCTAGGTGGGGCCTAGTGGGAAATCAGCCCTGATTAAACGGTGTGGTGTAGTAATGAATGACATATTACTTTATTTGGGTTCCACGTGGTGGAGAGTCATGCCGCTATTTCAGTAAAGTTTCAAAAAAATCATTATTGTGGGGGGCTCAGTAGTGACCCATTCCTGAAGAAACTGCGCCTGGTGGTGCTGATGCTACTGCTCTGTATTGACCCGACAAAGGGCGTTTTTTTGTTTTTTTTAGCACATGTTTGTTGTGCACATACAGAGTAATGTTAGGCTGCCCCTCCCCATCTTGCAGTATGGCTTTGTGCACTATCCATCGCTGTATTTCAAGCTAATCTCAGCTATTAATTAATTATATTTTCAATGTATCTTTCTCACAATGTACTTGTTTCTATAACACCTCTTAGCCACAATGCAATCACGCTTGCATTCAGATGGTCCCTAAACTTGGCTGTGATATGCTAATTGGGACTTTCCAGGGTACATAATTGCCACAGATTCTTCTACAAGTCAATCTGAATTGAGAAAGCCAGTCGGATGACTAGCGAAACATCTTCAAGAACTAAACTTCAAGTCCAGTTGATCTACCGTAACTGAATACCACAGATACTCTCTCCCAATATATATTCCAGTTTCTCTCTCTCTCAACGTGTGCTATAAAAGGCTAGAAATTATTTTGAGAATTAAATAATGCGCCAATCTGAAATTAGTGGTAACGATTGGAATTTACAATTTCTGCATTATTTGGCATGTAAATAAGGACCCCGCGGTAATAGATCGATATCGGAATTAGAATTAGCATTAGCTCTTTGTTAACATACATGCTTTAGACTTTTTCTGTTCAGAGATCTTAATAATATTTTGGGTGGTTAACTAATGTAACGCCAAGGGAAGTCCTAACGACGAGAATTCAGCCACATCACGGATATAAAACAGTTAAATCTCTACTGCTGGAACACATACATCATTGGTCATAATAACCTTCATCTGTCACAATAAGATGACCCATGAAATGGAGGGAGAGAGAAACCCAGGAAATATTAAAACAAGTAACCCAAACATTTCTATTTAGCAGTACAGGGTTTGCACATGGTTAAATAATGAAGTGGGTGTGTAATGAACTACAGTAGAATTTATTCACAAACAGAACTTAAGGCAAGTAAGTGTTTCACAATCAATGTATATTAGTTTTAATGCACACGTATGTTATCACAGGGGACAAATGATGAATTGTCTATTAACTAGTTCTGTTGGTAGAGTGGACGTGGTCGAGGATGTCGATTCTATGTCAGTGTGGGTAATGTTATTGCCAGAGAAGCGCCACGGAGATGTTGGTGCTATATATCTATATATAATAATAATTAAGGATCAGCTGATCTATTGGAGGGTTTTAGGACATTCTGCATAGTAACATAGTAACTGAGGTTGAATAAAGACATATGTCATCTAGTCTAACCTTTCTACCCTAACCCTACTCTTTACCCTACTTAAAGTGTGAGGACTGTTAGCAAGTGCATGATGTCCAAGCCATGTACCACTGGAATCTGATTGGTTTGTTCACCATGTTACAGGACAGGTTACATTTTCTATTATTGTCTGATCCAATAAGAGGGAAGATAAACTCCCAACTTCCTAATTTGTCTTTTTACATTTCACAAACACTGTTTTGATATTTAGATTAGGACGGCCGGATCCACGGCAGATATCGGGGGTCTGCGAATCGTGGTATCACGCAGATATTTTAAAAAATCGCTTTCGAACTTTTTGGTAATCCTTGAATGGCCAAAGATTTCGAACGGCCAAAAGTCCTGTTGACGGATGTTCAGGGGTCTGCAGCTCAACTGGGACCTCGCGGTCCTTAGAAGGATCATTAAGCCCCAAGGGACCCCCCTCACCAGCACTTATAAGTGCCCTTGTGGCCGACAAGTGCCTTTTGGGGTTTTTAAGGGGTCCCAAAGCTCAAACCAGGACCCCCTCCCTGGCACTTAGAAATGCCCTTGTGGCCTTGGAAGGGCCCTTGGGGCTTAAGGCATGTGTGGTCCAGTGCCAATGGGCATATTAAGTGCCTTAAGTCTAAGAGACAAACTCTCACAGTATTTTGTTAAACCCTGCTGGGGCAGTGTAATGCAAGAAAAATGTATTTAATATGATACAGCAAAACTATATTTTTCTAAAAAATCAGGACCCCCTGGCACTTAGAAGAGCCCTTGGGGCGTTTTCTATCTTCCCCCCGTAACATCACGCCGCCAGTAACACCGCCAGCGCGGCGACATCAAACATCACTGGTGTTGCTGTTTCCTGATCCGAAGTAGTCTTCTTTTTTCTCAGCCGGGACCCCCACTTCTGGCTGATGTCGCCAACACCGGGTGATGTCACTGTGGCTGCAGTGACACCGCCGGGGCTGGCGACATCAACTCAGCGGTGCGGCCGGCGTCTTCTTCTTCTGCCATCGCTGTGATGACTTCTGAGCTCCGCAGAGGTTTGCCCTCTTATTTAAGTTTGCTGAAGGACCAATCCATTGTGATTGGCTTATCAGAAATAGATTTGGTCTTACACAGGACTATAAACAGATATAAATTCACTTATGTGGACGTTGCATCCTATGGTAGCACCAACGATGCCAGGATCTTCCGCAAGAGCACTTTGGTCAGCAACTGAGCATGGGCATGCTTGAGTCCCCCCTGCCCACCCAACCCCTGGCCAAACACAGAAGGTCCTTCATATCCTTATGTATGTGTGAGAAGGCATTTGCATATTGAAATTCAGAGAGAATGCTCTCTCAGAGGGTGCTGTCTCATTTTAAAGAGATCTTTAATTACCGTTTAAAGGACAACTCCACCCTCATAAGAATATCTTAAGAATGGCCTCGTTTAAAATATGTGTGATATATCATAGTTTGTCCTGCAGACTTAATTACTGTATACCTGCTAGCTTCTGGATGCCTCATGGAACTGAGCAATTTAGAAACTGTACTGAGCCTGTACTGAGCCTGGGATGCTCAGAAGAGCAGACAGGGGATAACATTCAGCATTGGCTGTGATGTCAACTGTAATCCATAACTGACAGTTACTAACTGAAACGAACAGGAAGCAGAAACGGGACACAGGACATTGTGCAGGATTTCAGGTTATAGAATTATTATTTAGAGATTTCAACTAACTGTTTAGGGGTTTGGGGGGTGATTATCCTGTATGTATGTATTCATTATGGGGCTAGACTTGCCCTTTAAGCAGGGTAAGGAGAGTGGTGGAATGAACCTTTGGAATTCTGGCCAATAAGGGCAATTTTTCATCAGGCAATCCTAGCTGGAGCATGCGTAACGGTAATTAAAGCTACATTTCTGCCTGCATAACTATGTGCATGAGAAGGGGGGCCACACGTGTGGAGAACACAGACTGTACTATCCCCAGGAGCATGTGTGCTCCAGTGCCAAGGGGCATATTAAGTGCCTTAAGTCTGAGAGAACAAACTATCACAGTATTTTGTTAACCCGCTGGGGCAGTGTAAATGCCAGGAAAACTGTATTAATATGTACAGAAAAATCTGTTTTTTTTATTACTGTTTATTGTTGGAAATATATTTTTTTAACCCACAAATATTGTGTTTTTGTTTCTGTTGTCAACGCATTACATGTATCTCTGTCCCAGTGTGATTTCCAATTACAAAAATGCAATTTTACCAAATGTTTACCAAAGAGGAGTCACAGCACATGGATACTACTGCACATTGCCAGTCCTCCCCTGCAGCACATGGATACTACTGACATTGCCAGTCCTCCCTGCAGCACATGGTACTACTCACATTGCAGTCTCCCGCAGCACATGGATATACTGCATTGCCAGTCCTCCCCTGCAGCACATGGATACTCTGCCATTGCCAGTCCTCCCCTGCAGCACATGGATACTACTGCACATTGCCAGTCTCCCCTGCACACATGGATACTACTGCACATTGCCAGTCCTCCCCGGCAGCACATGTATACTGCACATGCCAGTCCTCCCTGCGCACATGGAAATACTACTGCACATTGCCCACGTCCTGCCCCTGCAGCACATGGATACTACTGCACATTGCCAGTCCTACCCGTGCAGCACATGGATACTTACTGCACATTGCCAGTCCTCCCAGCAGCACATGGATACTACTGACACTTGCCATTCCTCCCCTGCAGCACATGGATCTACTGCACATTGCCAGTCCTCCCCTGCAGCACATGGATACTATTGCACATTGCCAGTCCTCCCCTGCACCATGTGTACTACTGCACATTGCCAGTCTCCCCTGCAGCACATGGAACTATTGCCATTTGCCAGTCCCCCTGCAGCACATGGATACTACTGCAATTGCCAGTCCTCCCCGCAGCACAGGATACTACTGCACATTGCCAGTCCCCCCGCAGAACATGGATACTACTGCACCCTGCCAGTCCTCCCCCGCAGCACATGGATACTACTGCACATGCCCAGTCCTCCCTGCAGCACATGGATACTACTGCACATTGCCAGTCCTCCCCCGCAGCACATGGATACTACTGCACATTGCCATCCTCCCATGCCAGCACCAATGGATCCTACTGCACATTGCCAGTCCTCCCTGCAGCACATGATACTACTGCACATGCCAGTCCACCCTGCAGCACATGGAAACTACTGCACATGCCAGTCCTCCCCAGTAGCACCATGGATACTACTGCACATTGCCAGTCCTCCCCTGAACACCTGGGATACTACTGCACTGCCAGTTCTCCCCTGCAGCACATGGATAACTACTGCACATTGCAGTCCTCCCCTGCCGCACATGGAATACTGCACATTGCCAGTCCTCCCCGCAGCACATGGATATACGTACTGCACATTGCCAGTCCTCCCCTGCAGCATCATGGATTTACTACTGCACATTGCAAGTCCTCCCCCAGACATGCACATGGATACTACTGCACATTTAGTCCAGTCCTCCCCTGCAGCACATGGACTAACTACTGCCACCTGCTAGTCACTCCCCCGCAGCACATGGTATACTATGCACTTGCCAGTTCCTCCCCGCTCAGCACATGGATACTACTGCACATTGCCAGTCCTCCCCTCAGCACATGGATACTACTGCACATTGCCAGTCCTCCCCTGCAGACATGGATCTACTACTCGCAAAAAACATTGCCCAGTCCTCCCCTGCAGGCACATGGAAACTACTGACACATTGCCAGTCCTCCCTGCAACAATGGATCTACCTGCACATTGCCCAGTCCTCCCTGCAGCCTGGATACTACTGCACATGACCAGTCCTCCCCTGCAGCAAATGGATACTACTGCACATTGCCAGGCCTCCCCTGCAGGCATATGGATACTACTGCACATTGCCAGTCCTCCCTGGCATTATGGATACTTACTCACATTGTCAGTCCTCCCCGAGCAACATGGATACTACTGCACATTGCCAGTCCTCCCTGCAGACATAGGATACTACTGCACATTGCACAGTCCTCCCCTGCAGCACATGGATACTACTGCACATGCCAGTCCTCCCCTGCAAACACATGGATACTACTGCACATTGCCAGTCCTCCCCTGCAGCACATGGATACTACTGCACATTGCCAGTCCTCCCCTGCAGACATGGATACTACTGCACATTGCATCCTCCCTGCAGCACATGGATATACTGCACATTGCCAGTCCTCCCCTGCAGCACAGGATACTACTGCACATGGGCCCAGTCCTCCCCAGCAGCACATGGATACTACTGCACATTGCCAGTCCTCCCCTGCAGACATGGATACTACTGCACATTGCACAGTCCTCCCTGAGCACATGGATATATGCACATTGCCAGTCTCCCTGCAGCACATGGATACTACTGCACATTGCCAGTCCTCCCCTGCAGCACATGGAACTATTGCACATTGCCAGTCCTCCCCTGCCAGCACATGGATACTACTGCACATTGCCAGTCCTCCCCTGCAGCACATGGATACTACTGCACATTGCCAGTCCTCCCCTGCAGAAATGGATACTACTGCACATTGCCAGTCCTCCCCCGCCAGCACATGGATACTATGCACATTGCCAGTCCTCCCTGCAGCACATGGATACTACTGCACATGCAGTCCTCCCCCGAGCACATGGATACTACTGCACATTGCCAGTCCCCCCTGCAGCACATGGATACTATGCACATTGCCAGTCCTCCCTGCAGCACCAGGATACTACTGCACACACTGCCAGTCCACCCCTGCAGCACATGGAAACTACTGCCACATTGCCAGTCCTCCCAGTAGCACATGGATACTACTGCACATTGCCAGTCTCCCTGCAACACATGGATACTACTGCACACTGCAGTCCTCCCCTGCAGCACATGGATTACTGCACATTGCCAGTCCTCCCCTGCAGCACATGGATACTACTGCACATTGCCAGTCTCCCCCGCAGCACAGGGATACTACTGCACATTGCCAGTCCTCCCCTGCAGCACATGGATACTACTGCACATTGCCAGTCCTCCCCAGCAGCACATGGATACTACTGGCACATGCCAGCTCTCCTGCCAGCACATGGATACTACTGCACACTGCTAGTCCTCCCCCGCAGCACATGGATACTACTGCCACATTGCCAGTCCTCCCCGCAGCACATGGATACTACTCGCACATTGCCAGTGCCTCCCCGCAGCACATGGATACTACTGCACATTGCCAGTCCTCCCCTGCAGCACATGGATAACTACTGCACATTGCCAGTCCTCCCTGCAGCCATGGACTACTGCACTTGCCAGTCCCCCTGCACACATGGATACTACTGCACATTGCCAGTCCTCCCCTGCAGCACATGGATACTACTGCACATTGCCAGTCCTCCCTGCAGCACATGGATACTACTGCACATTGCAGTCCTCCCTGCAGCATTATGGATACTACTGCACATGCAGTCCTCCCCTGCATTATATGGATACTACTGCACATTTTCAGTCCTCCCCTGTAGCACATGGATACTACTGCACATTGCCAGTCCCTCCCTGCAGCACAGGGATACTACTGCACATTGCCAGTCCTCCCCTGCAGCACATGGATACTACTGCACAATGCCAGCCTCCCCCGCCAACAGGATAATACTGCAACATTGCCAGTCTCCCCTGCCAGCACTGGATACTACTGCACATTGCCAATCCTCCCTGCAGCACATGGATACTACTGCACATGCCCGTCTTCCTGCAGCATATGGATACTCATGAACATTGCCAGTCCTCATCCCCTACTCCTGTCCCGTTTGGTGTCCAAAAAAAACACGTCACTCCTTTAAATTCAACCAAAATAAATGTATCTACTAAAATAATTACAGGGAGATTCAATATAAGTTATCGTTAAAATGGTGCTAATTTTGCCCCAACCAATCAGATCTTATTAAACATGAAAGATAACAAATCTGATGGGTGGGGCAAAATTAGCACCATTTTTAACGATAAGAAACTTTTACTGATAGCCCTTTAAGTCTCCTTCACCCTGCATTGCCTGTCAGACAATCTGCCTATTTGTGGGCACACAGCTCTTTTGCAATTTCTAGCCAAATTAAATTATTTGGCTTTGCCTTCACATCTTCAAAAGTTGTGCCCTTTATCATACAGTTGAGGATGACCTGTAATCATTATACCGTATATAATTAAGTAAAAGTCAAGGTTCTAGGCTTTAAAAATAGCAATGGGCGCCAGGCACCAGAACAGTGATTGTGGAGCTGGAGATTGACAATGGCAGCTAGATACTGGTTAGTATCAAGAGTCTCCCTCACATTTTCTCTTTGGATTACACAGGAACTGAACGGGGGGGCTCGGGGGGGGGGGGGTTGCAGTGCTGGCCACTGCAGATGATTGCAAACTACAACTGCCAGCATCTAAAGCATTCTGGGAGTTGTAGTTTCCAAACATCTGGCGTGGCAAGAAATTGGGGTACTGTGGGGTTACTCTCCATTTTAAAGGACAACTGATTCCCACAAACAATACAGAATCAGGAGAGATGGTATCTATTTTTAAAAAGATTGCCTTCTGATTTCTGTATGTTTGAGGCTTTAGTGGCCCTTTAAATGGACAGCAGAATTCCCATACAGTAGTCCCATACAGTAATAGCCATACTGGATTTGGCTATTACTGTATTGGACTAAGTGTATGGTAATTCTATGTCCATTTAAAGGGAAACTAAAGCCTCAAAAAACAATACAGAATCAGAAGGCAGTAGTGGTCATATTCTACCCTCGATTATACTTGAGTCAATCAGTTTTTACTCATTTTCAGGTAAAAAAGATAGCTACCTGGACTTATACTCAGATCGACTTATATTCGATTATATACGGTAATTCTTCAGTGATAAAATGTTTCTGCATTGTAGCAAAATTTGGTTTATGCTAGCAAACTGTCTGTCTGGTAGCAGACATGGATCTCTGCGGCTGGTTGACTCTCTCTCTCTAGCTGGCTGGAAGATAAATGTTCCTATACCCTGTGGACCGGAAATTACAGGAACTATGTGAATTCCTATTGCGTTTACTGTATGTGCGTATTTTCTCCACTGCGTTTAAAAAACAGATGTAGTGTGAACGAGCCCTTAATCTATGACCTCCAGATGTTGGAAAACTACAACTTCAGCATTCCTCTGTAGTTAAGAAATGGCTGGGGTTTTTCCAACATCTGGGGGCCATAGTTTGAGGATACCAGCGTAGGGCCCCATTGTTCTAGACACACAATTCATCATGAAACCGCGGGATATGACTTTTTCCCTTAGTTGACTTGTAATAAAAAGGTTAATTCTTTGTGAGTTGTAAAGATAGTTCCATGCTGAGGTTGCAGAAGATGATCGTTTGCAGCATTTCGTCAGCTGGATTCCTGCACTCTGGCACCAAGTGGAATCAATGAAATGAAACTAGCAATAAGCGCGCTGCATTTCCCAGCCTGCTCTATCAATTAGAAGCACAATGGTTCCTTACTTGTTAACCCCTGCACAGCCAGAGCACATTTAAAAGTAATTTACCATGAGCCAATGGTTAACCCTTTAGCCCTGGGGATCTGGATGGAATGGCTGTTCATTATTTTAATTGTCTTTTCATTAACCCCTTCATTGACCGCACATTCTTGGTATCCCATGAGAGATGCACGAAAATGCCAGGGGTCATCGGTGGTTTGCGGAACATTGTGCTGTTTTGGTGAGGAATTTTTGGAATCCAGTTTCAAACGTTTAAAAAAAAATTTTTTTTTATGATTTTGCATACTGGTATATATTAATATTACAACTTTCGTAGCATAGATTTTCCAAGAGTAATAATAAAATAATAGAAACAGTATATGATATTTGAATATAAATTATTAGGAGAAGTAGACACATTTAGTAATCAATTTCATATTTATCAAATTAGATATCATCTTTCACAATCAGCCCCTCCACACCCGATGTATATATGGGATTATGGTCTGGGGGATAGCCATTAGTCCATGGGAAACAGTTTCCATGATATTGTTATTTAATATGAGTTTGTTAGTCTGTATTTACATTGATATTGAGTCTACATACCAGTCTTCCCCATTTCTATAGAATTAGCAAACGTTCTGTGTGAGCAGGCAAATGTTTTTTCATGCAGCATTTTATTTGTTAGAGATTCTGTAATTCTTTTATTGTTGGGATTTTTTCGTTAACCAGTATTTTACTATAAGAAGTTCATAATGATACAGATGCACATTTGGTTCTAGTATAGTATGGAGACCGATATTTAGGAAACTAAGGATGGGGTTTATAGATATCCTGGTTTTAAGCAGATTGTTTATGGAAGTATTCAACCTTATACACATCTTTTTTTTTTAGGGCATTGCCCACCAGAATGGAGAAAAGACACTTGTTGTTGGCAGTCTCTCCAACACAAAGGTGGAAACCACGAAACTTTTAAATTGAAACTTCTGCAGTTCCATCCAATCAAATATGTGAA
Source organism: Hymenochirus boettgeri (assembly GCA_019447015.1). NCBI lineage: Eukaryota > Metazoa > Chordata > Amphibia > Anura > Pipidae > Hymenochirus > Hymenochirus boettgeri. The sequence continues at coordinate 24,839 of JAACNH010003335.1, forward strand.
TACAAAAACAATAGTTCATCCCCGGCACCAAGTTTAAGGTGGATCCAACAAACATTAATAACATCAATTAAGGCTACATACAGATGAATGGTGAGTACCGTCACTGAAGGTTTCCTGAGCGGTTCCCTGATGGTCGCGAAGATAAGAAATGGTACATGTAGCACAGTATTGCTGTAAGAAACTCCCACACCGTTTACTTATATTTGTATTACTGTGTATGTAATATGTATGACTTTGTATAAACATGTATAACCGTATGTAATGTATGACTATGTAATTGTAAAGCGACATGGAAATGTTGGTGCAATATAAATCAATAATAGTAATAAAGTAATAATAATGTAGCTTCCTCTAGGGGCACACATCTGGAACCGCTCCAGTTCACGTCCGTGTGAAAGTAGCCTAACACTACCCAGACAGAGTGAGGCAAAATATTATTTAAAGTATGTGCCATAAAGCGTTGTGTGCCTGTGTTCTGTAGTCGTTACATCCCCCTTTTTATATATAGGTGGGAGCTGTTATACTGATTCTGTTTGACCGTGCTATTCCCCGTGCCACTCCTTTACACAGGTGCAAGCTGTGATAAGAGCTCAATAGGCACAGATAAGAAGCTGGGAAGAAGATCTTAAACAGTGATCAGGGACAAATGTAAGTATTGCAGTGTGGCAGTTGAGGGGGTAATTAAGCTTTGTACAAATTTTAATTAGGGGGTTGAACTTGCCCATTTAAATAATTAAAAGAAGAATAATCCTGCCATTTCCCATTTTTCAATGTAAGTGCTGAGTCACAATGTAAATATAACCCTGTAATATTTTCCTATTAAGGGAAATAGTGACATCTTGTGTCTAATTTGAAACTTGCAGGCACAATGCGACCCAACTAAGCAAAAGCTCTCCCCTATACCAACTACACAGGAAAACTCAGTAACAGAGGCTGCAGCTTTTTATCTGTTCTAAATCTCCTCCCTTCTAAACCTTCAGAAAGGCAGAGAGTTCATACCAGAAAGAATAAGAAGTAAAAAACAATTTTATTTTTATAAAACTCATCCAGCTTTTTTCTTTGTGTTGAAGTATCCAATAAACCTGCCACACCACGTCCAATGGAACACAGTTCCATAGTTTTACCGTCTTTACGGTGAAAAACCCTTTCCCGAACTTAAAGAGCTAAACATGTTCTCTTCCAGTCTTAAGGGATGTCCTTGGTCTCTGACAAGTTCCTTGGTGAACAATGCCCCAGATAGTTATTGTTAGGGCTCATAATGTATTAATACACAGGTGATCGTATCCACACAAGCACCCTTTCTCTAGTGTTCAATTTATGACTGTGTCATATTTAAGCATATTTATGACGCTCAAGCCTAACAGACCTTAGCTTATACATTAGTACGCCTATAGGAGACTGTATCAAAAGTCTTAGCAAAATCCAAGTATACTACATTACTGCTATGCCTGAATTCAATTTCTACTCACCTCCTCATAAAAGCCAAGCAAGTTTTTGAAAATCTATTCCTCATAAAATCACATGTTTAAAGGGCAGGTCCACCCTGAAAATGATGTTTAGTCATAAGCTAGGGGCCCCCTGACCCATCCCCAACTGCCGTGATATTTAGAAGTTTATTAAAAAGTTTAGATCGCTACTTACAGCCCCTTCTCTCACGTGACCGCGTCTCGATGTGGCACCTGCTTGTGGAAGTTGCAAGCAGGGGCCGGTCCAGCCGCCATGTCTGGTGTTGGCTGAGAGGCAGCCAATCACAGACACGGCTGCTGTCAATGGAGAGAAGGTTCTGTAAGTATTGATATACATGTTTTTTTGAAGAGATATTTCTGCGGTGTTGGGGGTGGGCAGGGGGTACCTACCTTATGATAAAAGGGGTTTGTATGCGAGATGCCAATGCTATAAACAATGGATCTGGTGTGGGGGGAGGGAGGGATTATGTCATGTCACAGTCATTGTTGAGGTTGGGAAGCAGCAAGGACCAGATGACTCACTGACAGTTTCTACTCTTTACTTTCCTGGACTTTGAAAAGCAAGCTGTGTAGAACATAAGGAGCAGAGAGAATGCAGTAAGTTTTTATTTATTAAATACACAGTGGGACCTAAAGTAAGAGGTTAAATTTTGTTTTGGGGGGTGGACATGCTCTTAAAATAAAGACATACGTCCATCTAGTCCAAACCTACCAGCAATCAATACCCCCATTTTCCTGTTGATCTCAAGAGGGAGGCAAAAATAACAAATAATATGGAGGGGAAATTTTTTTCTCCGACTCCAAGTAGCAATCGGAAATATCCCTGCATCAACTCTATATTTTACTTTATGTATCAATCCATACATTCTTTATTTTTAAAAACTGTCCAGCTTTATTGTAGGACTATCAATGAACCTGAAATTTCACGCAGCATCCATAAAGATTACATAACCTAAGGTAACAGCCTTTCCAATACTGCACGTTCTATAAAATACAGCCCATTCTCCCTTGAAATGCTTAAGCGCATCTGTATAGGTACAAAGATTTAGGTGTTTGTGCAATACTGTAATCTAAGAATGTGGTCACAGATAGAAGTGTCAATGTTATTTTATGTATTAACAATGCAAAGTGAATGAACTGGAGAAAAAAATGTAAATCAACGAATATTTGGTGTGCACCATACCATCATTTATTTTGGGTTGTGTTGCCATACCATCTCTTCCAGGAAACCTGCTTTACGGTGATAAGATATATGCTAATGATAATGATATGATAATGTATATGCATTTCTATGTATATTTATTTGCTAAATACATATAAATCCCCAACTCCATTGTGAAAATGCAGCATCCAAACTTGCAGGAAACCTCCACCATATTTCATGTTGCCTGCAGGCATTATTACCGCGCGTTAGTTCGTTCTCCAACCTTTGGGGAAAACAAAAATGCCCCATGTTTCAGCCAAACATTTAAAGGTAAACTGTATTGCCTCAATGCATTTTTTTAGTTGCTTTAAAAACAGTAAAACGAGTTTAAAACGAGTTGTGCCATAGTTGATTCGCTTGGCCTTGTTCCAACACAAATCTTCCGTGAAGACTTCTTCTTACCAGTAAAAATGGTTGTAGGGTCTCCAAAAATTTTAGAATAAAATAAACATTTGTGGTCTTACCTTCAAAATGAGTCCTGTATCAATTCTCTTAGGCAAGCAGTCAAGGAGTTGTGATGTTGAAAATGTTAAGTTTCTACCTCTTTTAGCCGCTAAAACTGGCTGCTCTGATTTGATAGCACACTGTAATTATTAGTGTCAACAAGAGATTACTCCACCAGTGAGTTATTTTCAAAAATGGAACCCAATAAAAGTCAATGGAAGCCTTAGTTCAGATGTTTTCTGTGTTTCGGTACCAAATATTGGGATTATATATATTGTATATATACAATATTTGTTATAGAATATTATTATTATATGTTCAATATAGAATATTTGGGTTTGATACTGAATATATAAACCCACCAAATATCGTTCCCAAAAAGTTTGAAAAAGTTCTAGAAAGTTCTTTCAGTTTAGAAAACAGAAATTAAAACGAACCCGAAAACAAACGTCAGTGTCAAGCCATCAATGTTCGATGATTAACAAGGGAATTTATAACTAACATAAGTAGACTCTCGCTCTGTCCCATGGAATGTGCCAGGCTAGGCAAAGATGCACATTCCTGCGGCCCCATATATCATAACTATCTCATCATAGTGCAACAGTAAAAACATGGGGGTTTAGTTACAATGTTATGCCATAAAAGTGAAAATCCTTCAACCACGTCAAGTAACCCCAGTATGGAAGGTCCTATAAATGACCTTGGGTATTATTATCGGGCTGGACACTCCGCTTGGGAAGGTTGTCTCCATGGCCTTGCATTGGATTTAGATATTAAAGGCTCTCACTTCCCCCCACCTACGGTGGATTTAACAAGGAGAGCGAAAACGGCCTCTCATCCATGCTTAGTATTCAAGGTTGAAAACCTCCAATTAAAGGGACGGTTTGGGGTGTGCTATACCACAATGAAGCCTTGGTCTAATCTTCCTGCAGAGAACTCTTGCCTACATTACATAAACCAATCATCTTTTGTTGTTTTCTAAGGTGGTCACTATTTGGTTATAATGATGTTGCATAGGAGTCTCCCACAGCCCCATTTCTCAGAAACGCAGGTAACACCGCAGGCGAGAGGAGATACTGAAGTTGATGGTGTGAAATCACTTTTTAAAGGCATGTCCCCCCGTTGTACGAAGATAGAACCCCCCAAAAACCCAGTCACGCACAAGGGGTGGACAGACCTTGTAGGCTTTAAGGAAGAGAGAAAAGTCATCTTTTTTAGCACTCCACCTATAAATCGAATCTACAGAAATTCGCCTGTGGCTTATTTTAAGGTATAGAGACAGAATTCGCCCTAAACAAGACACTTATTTAGTAACGAAAATAAAATGTGTCAGTTTTTGTGTAATTTTTGTTGCGTAAATGCTCAGAAAACACGCTGTATTAGCGATAAACATATTACATATGAAGAAAAATAAAATTGTTTCAGAGGCTGTTATAGGTCACATCTTGATTACTCGGGTGTAACATGCTAAAACATTTCAAGTGCACGCCCACAAATCTGTTGTCCCCAAAGTGACAGTCCTTAATTGCTTTTGACCTTACTCACCTGCTGGTTGAGTTTGCGTCACTGGTTCAAAAAAAGTTGAGCATGCAAGCATTTAAATTATAGGGAATGTAATAAAAGTAAATTATTGTTAAAATCTGTCACTTTGCCCCAACCAATCATAGTTAGCTGTGAAATGGTTACATTAACATCTGATTGGTTGGTGGGCAAACTTAGCAAGAATGTATTACATTTTCCCTGTAGTGTGGGTAGCCCATCAAAAATTTTTCTGAATTGATTTGAAATGATGTTGGTTGAACATTTTACTACTGTAATACATTAGCCCCCATTTGGAACGTAACAGGGTGATTAATATTTTAGTATACTTAACAATACCTCCATTGTAATGAACTTCTATCTACCCTCACCCTCCATTGGTAATAAACTGTATCCAGCCCCATCCACTTACCTCCATTGGTGCTGAACTCTATCCAC
>JAACNH010003336.1:0-29917 GCA_019447015.1 Hymenochirus boettgeri
TAGCATACGACAGCCAGGTGTTAGGGACCTTCTGAATGCAAGGTGTTAGTTGCATTGAGGCCAAGAGGTGTTATTGAAACTGTCTAGGGAAAAGTGTCAAAACAGCATTACACACACACACACACACACACACACACACACACACACACACACACACACACACACACACACACACACACACACACACACACACTTCTATTCAGTCTAGGTTTCTTTATTTTCACATAAATGGCCTCCTTGATACCTCTCTTGAACCAGTCCTGTTTCTGTTCCAAGATATTAAAATCTTCAAGGTATGTCCTTTTTCCTTATGATGCGGGTACACGGCTGAGTCCTGACCCAAGGAATTGTCTCTTCTGTGCTGGGCCATACGTTGGTGCAGTTGCTGTTTGGTCTCCCCCAAATACATATCAGAGCACTCTTAAGTGCACTACATTGCATATATGCTTTTCTTGTGTTTCTTTATTGGGTCTTTCAGATGTACCAATTGCTGCCTCAGTGTGTTGTTTGGTTTATACCAGAAAGGGATATGTTGCTTTTTTGAAAATTCTTATTATTTCTCAGAGACCCCTGCTACATTTGGAATGATCATGTTCTTTATTCTTGTTTTCCCCCTTCATTGGTATTTGTGTTCTTTTCTTTCCTTCTACCCCTTTTGACAAAGGCCCAGTCTGGATATCCACAAGTTTTAAGGGAGTACTAAAGTCTCCAGTTAACATTGCCCCAATAGACAGAGCACATTCTCATGCTATGTCTCACCTATCCATTTGCTGTGGCCATTGGGTAATTTATGAAAATAACCTGTGAGTACTAGGGGTCAACTCCCACAATCCACCTTAGCTGGGTAAACCCCCAGCTAAGTGTCTGCGTACAGGCACATGCTCTGAAGTGCTCAACAGATCAAAACAAGAAACAGAATACTAACATTTCAGCAAAAATAAAAAAATAAAAGGAAGTCTGGGGAATAGAACTTGCAACTTGTACATTTACTCTGTCTTGCTAAAAGCAGAGCTCTTACCTCTAGGCTAACAGAAATATTACATAGAAAGCTGGAACATGTAGAATCTTTTACTATGAACATAATGGGGAAAAAAATAAAGGCAAGTAAGGGGACTCGAACTTGCAACCTTCTGAACTGGTCGTTTCTAAACCTGGTGCCTTACCTGGTGCGCCAACACTGAATAAGCAAACAATACGTGTACATTTGCAAAAAAAAGAATTTTAAAAAATGGAATATGGAAGTCCCTGATAAGACTTTGAAGCTGCTTGTTACCCTGTCGTTTATTTATCACGACAGGGTAACAAGCTGACTGGTAAAAAAAGTGCAGGGTAACAAGCAGCTTTCTAAGTCTTTTCAGGGACTTCCATATTGGTGTATAGAAGACACACTGTGCATAGAGACTGAGACAGTGAATACTGGGGTCAGAGGGCATGGCTTTTTTGTGACTTCATGGGCTGTGGGCTGTACTGGCAACAATACGGAAACCTTCTTATTTACAGAATCTATTTCTCACATGTACTAAATACAACTTACTAGAGAAGAATCTTACAATGTATAGGTGTTCTGGGGAGAAAACCTTTCACATTAGGTTTTAAAAAATTTAAGTTTAGTTCTCCTTTAATTTATTTAGCCTTTGCCTCTGTGCTAGTGGAGATGTTCTCTGCTCTGTCTTGCAAGGTTCTGATGACACTCAGCTTGTGATTTAAAGGGTGGTTTACCATTCTCCTGGCTTCTACCAAGCAGTCCAGGAAAGTCAGTGTGTTGTTTTGTACCTCTTCCCTTGTAAATTTGATGTTTTGGTCTACTGCATTGATGTGTTTTGTGAAGGCTTGTACTTCCTTCTGGTGGTTTTTAACCCAGGAGTCATCCATCTATCTGAACCAGTGGTTGGGTACTATGCCTTTCAATGTATTAAGTGCCGGTGTTTCCACTTCCTCCATGTAAAGGTTTGCCACAATGGGTGAAACTGGAGATCCCATAGCACATCCATGTTTTTGATTATAGAACTTATCCCTTTATTTGAAATAGGTGGTATTCAGGCATAAGTCCAGCAGGGAACACACCTGTTCTGGGTTAAGATCTGTTCTGCTGTTAAGGGTGCTCTCTTGGCATAGCCTTTTTCTCACCTTTTTAACAGCCTCCTTGGTGGGTATACAAGAGAGATGTCACATCATAGGACACCATAGTTTCTTCTGCACCGAGTACTATATCTTGAATCTTGATAGTGAAATCCTGAGAGTTCTGGATGTGATGGTTAGAACTTCCAACCAATGCCCTAAGATGTTGGCTAGTTATTTCGCCACCTTGAATGTTAAAGAGTTGATGCTGTTGACTATAGGTCTTAGTGGGGACGCTTCCTTGTGTATCTTCAGGAGTCCATATATACATGGATGTGCCTCACCAGGGTAAACCTTGGGACTGAATGAAATATTATCTGTATCCTGTTTTGTATATTAATATCTAGCAATAGAAGTCTAGCAATATTTTAGTAACTATTATTGTAAGTTTGCATACAACGTGATTATTTTATATACTGTTTTTATGAAGGTGTGTGCATGACTGTATATTTAAGTGTTTATATAAGTTCACCTCATTTGTAAGGCATTATCACCTAAGATCCATTCTATTTATCCATTCACACACACACTCACCATTGTTAATATTTATTTTACAATATGGAGTACTAAACTAACAAAATAAATTTAGGTTCACTGTGTTCTCTTAAGGAAAAATAAGTGTTCATGCTTTGAAATTTGGATACAAAATGATCACATAAAATAACTCAAAATTATTTAATACCTTACTAGATCCTCCTGTTCCAATCTGTTTTAAAACTGCATATGTTCGCCCTTTAACTACAATGTAGTCACTTGAGGAAAGAGGTGTAGAAATCTAAAACAAACATCAAGAGATTATACAACAGAGCCAGGTAAACTCACATTAATCTACCAGTGTGTGTATGGGAGGGGGTATTAAGGAAAAAAGGTATAAATAGAGATACATTTCTATGTAAGTCGGATAAAGGCAATACATCCTAGGGTTAAGCAAACACCCCATGTACTCTTGTATAGCTGGTATAACACTATTAGGGCAAAGTAACAGGGAAGCTCATATATAACATAGGTTAAGTAAAGGGGGCCAAAATCAGGATCCAAACGCAATCATACTTTCTTACCCACAATAAATGAGAAATAAAAGTATGGTAATAGGTTTACTTGAGAAAAATAGGTAAATTTCTGGGGTGTTTGAAAAACACAAACCCTAGAAAATTAAGGTGCAACATAATAATAATATAAATGAACAACATAATACATAAAATTATTAAAATATACAAAATAGGGATGAAATGAATGCTATGTAAGAATTATTGCCAATACAATGTATGCTTTGCTTCTACTATATGCACTAAAAACAATGGGGGTTATTCAATAAAAGTTCTTATTTAAAATGGTGCTAATTTTGCCCCAACCAATCAGATGTTAGCTTTCAAATGTAACATAAGTTCTGATTGGTTGGAGTAAAATTTTAAACGATAATAACTTTTATTGAATCTCCCTGATTATCTCCCAAACAGAGCAAGAGAGCATCTTATTGGTGAATGTACAAAAAAACATTTTTCCCCTTAAAGGGCATGTCCACCCCTTTAAAAACTTTTGGGTATATAGTAGGTCGTCCTCTCCCAGCCCCAATCGCTATAATAGATATTTCAGAAACTCCCCCGAACTCTACTTACCTTACCTCTTTCCTCCGACACACTGTCCCGGCCCTCTGCTTGCATGAAACTGCAAGCAGGGGGCCGGACCAGCAGTCGCGTCCGTGATTGGATGCGGCTGGCGGCAACGGAGAGCGCCCGGGGAGAGAGGTAAGGAAAGTAGAGTTTGGGGGAGTTTCTGTAAAATCTAGTATAGCGGTTGGGGCTGGGGGAGGAAGCCTTATTATATATCAAAGGGGTTTAACACGGGGGGGGAGCAAAACGGGAGGGAGAGGGAGGGCTGCAGTATACATGGCAAAACTCTCCAGGAGGAGAAACAGGATGCAGAGTTCTACATGGACTCTGCCAGGCTCCTGGTGTCCAGTTTTTGGGACTTTGGAGGGGCAATACAGGGCAGCCATTTGGAGCTGGGATGTAAGGTAAGGATTTTTATGCACTACAGAGTGGGTCCAGTAGTGGGTGAAATTATAGTTTTGTGGGTGGACATACCCTTTAAATTTGAATTTTCTGTACTCATTTTTAAAAAAAATCTCTTCCTGAACTCTGGGAATGTCATGTGAGAAAGTGTTTGTAGCTTAAAATTATTTGTTTAAAAATGAGTTGCTTTAGAAGCTTTGCAACAAAGTGCAAACGTTTTTTGAATTACATAAAGTCAGTTCCTATTAGACATATGGGATTTTGACACTTGACACTAACAGAATATAGAGAGCTTAAATACAAAGTATATGGTGTGCGGAAAGGATGTTTAATGGCTCTTAAAAATAATTTTAATTAAAAAAAATACTTACTGCATTGAAACAAGGGTGTACAGCAGGGATTTGAGGCTGCTGGTAATTTAAAAGGTTGTTAGGTGTGGATAGTGGCCCTAGGTGTGTATTTACAACTGGAGTTCTAAAACTGAAAATACACAAATAATATACAGTTAAATGTATGGCCATTTTATACGGTTATCAAACTACTTACTTTTTACTTGTGTCTCTACATATTGTTTGGTAGAGACACAAGTTATATAATCACTTTATAGTTACCAGTTCATGTAATCCTCTGATGATTTATTTACAGGTGTCCGACAGAGAAACAGTGGATCATACTTCTTAACAGAGGTTCCAGGTGGAGACAACCGCCGAGAAATAGGATAAGCACTTGGCTCAACACTCTTGCGTTTGCCCTAAGAAAACAGGCAAAAATGTTGTTACAAAAGACGACATGGAGGAGGAATAAAAATAAAAGGGAACAAAGTGAAGCTACCTACTGAAGAACATTTGAAAGCCATAACAGTTCATATAATTAAAACAGTAAAAAAGACAAAAAAAAAAAAGATCTTGGGAAACCATTAAGCCATAATACAATCTTCCTCCCCATGCTGCTTTTCAATAGCTTCAAATGAAACACTAGGTCACTTAACAACTCAATCTAACAAAATCACTTTCCATGCTCGAACAAAGATAGGATGGTAGCTTCTCCAACGTCTGTAAGTCTCAAAATTTATTCACCTCTTTTATATCCTGAAGAGCAGTAAAATAATATATCTAGAGGTATTAAATGCTAGCCTGGGATAGATTGGTCTGATCCAGTCAGATACCAAAAATGCACAGAGATTGGGCACAGGCTAAGCAAATCAATGTTCTGCTTTTATAAATATTGATTAGATGACTTTTGTACTAATATTAGGGGCGGATGTACATTCATTTTAATTAACAGGTGCATGTTAGTTTGGTTTGTTGGTTGCTATACTGTAAGAATAGATAAAGGGGCAGGTGAAGGTGGTGGTTCTCAGATCTGTGTTTTAAAGCAGCAGGATTTCACATAAAGTATGTCTTGCCCATGTGGGCAAACAAAAAAAATGCCCCATTAACTTGTAGCTCTACAGCACTTATTACTAGTAACCCCCCCACCCACCCCAATGTCAGGAACCACTCACCAGCTTGTTCCCTAGTCAGGCAAATTAAAAGCTTCTACTCTAGGTTTTAATAAAAAGCTAGAGGGTTTGCCTTCACAGGTACAGAATTTTAACACAGACCCCCTTCCTCAAGCCAGCAGATTTGCTGGTGGAATGGTTATATCTAGTAAGCCATATTCGCAAAAGTGGTATAGAGTTGGCATTAAAGGATAACCTTTTTTTAAAAAACTGCTTTGAAAAGAGTAAAGGTATGCAGCCCTTCCCATACATTTTTTTCCTGATTTCGAGCTTCTCTCTTCCTTCAATTAACCATGCTTGAAGGGGGAGTAACAATTCTGTCTGCCTGTAACGGTCACTCAAAACTAGCATGTTAGAAAACACTCCTCCACACATTCTTTATCAGCTTGATTATATAGGCTGTGTCCTAGTAACCGAACAGTTCAAGTTTGTTTGACTGGCAGGAGGAGTTTGTAACAGACATTCCCACCAGCCGATGACAAGTGATGTTAATCAGGGCCCTGGGCCATCTAGGAGGCGGGCTTTTAGCACTCATCTTTGCTGTGTGATATATAAAGGAAGGCAGCACAGTTGTAAATGAGAGTAAGCGATTTCAGCTGCTAGAAGTATGGACATGTAATGGGGGTAATGTTATTTTTTTTGATATTGTTGTCCTTTAAATATTTTATTACGGTTTTATGAAGAAAGTGAAATAAGAATAGAATATGAAGAAAGTGAAATAAGAATAGAATTACACATCTTGAAACATCACCTCGGTCTGAAATATATGATTAGGTGTTTCTGGAACCTTCCATTTCCATTCTTTTTCAACATTGGTTGGTTTGGTGGGGTCTGAATGTCTGGTGTTAATTGTAGAAATAATTGGGGCTTCTGGTTCAGATGTTCTTCTATTATTTAGTGGCTTCATTAAACTCAAGGAAGAGCCTTCATTCATCATAATGACATCTAAAAAAATTATAACTTTGTATTAATGATGAAAGAATACAGAAATAGCAATTGCACAAAAATAAACACAATAAAAAAAACTATGTACAGTATATACACAGCAATAGCATCTGTCTAATTTAATTTATGTTTTATCAGATTTTATATTGGATAAGAACTTTTAAAACAACTTGTTCCTTTCTTTTATTCTTTTTATCTTTTACATATATGAGCACAACCAGTTTTTGTACTAAGTGGACTTTTACAACATAAGAGTGCTGCTCTTATTTTTTCTCCTGAGAACCACTGCCTTCAAAAGAGTTTCACCAAGAAAACCATTGTTGCAATAAAATTATAAAGGTTAAAGTCATAGTTTGTGAAGTAGGAGCCAATGCGGAAAGCAGGGAGGCATTGAACACCTTTGCGAGATGTGCGTGGATAGATTTATCACATCACGGTCAGGCAAGAAGCGTGATTCTGTGCCTCTAACTAGAAGTTAAGTTTTGCACTACAAAATGCGAAAAAACTTAATGTTGCCTATATTACAGAGGGAGGCAAGACATAGCTCCTTTACATTAAAGAGTTGGTGTAAAAAACACCCCTGCGTAGTCCGTGAGACTTTTACAGATATGCACTATTCGAGAAAGGGGGATCACCATGGACAAAAGTCCATAATTAAAGTAGAGGGAAAGTTCCTTTGTTCATTGCTTAAAGCACTTGATGAGAATCCCCAGCTAATTTCAAATAACAAAACGTTCAGCAGTATTTACATGCTGAGAAAGGCTGGGCTGGCTGGACACCCCCTGGGCCCAGACGCTCTGGCATGTAATGGTACAATATAATGAAAAGGTTGTAATCACAAGCAGTCAATTAATACATAAGCTTACCAATCCCAGTCGGTGGTCTAGGTGCTTCCTAGCCTCCGACCCCTTGCAAGGTCCATGTTAAGCACGACAATCACTATAAAAGGAAGGGCTGCAGCTGCCAGCACATATACCGACTTCAAATAGGTAGTGTATGGCGAACCAATTTATTTATACAGTCATGTCTAGACATGAGACATGACTGTATTTATGTATAAAGTGGTTTGCCATACACTACCTATTTGAAGTCAGTATGTGTGGGCAGCTTCAGCCCTTCTGTAGAACTTTACAAATACATTCACATCAGGCCCTGCCCCGAAGATCTTACAATCTAAGCACATTTATTTGGCACATACAACCTATCAATAGGTCTTTTATGATTGTGGGGGAAACAGGGAGAACATACAAACTCCTTGCAGATGTGTCCAAGGCCTAAGTGCTAGCCACTGAGCCACCGTGCTGCCCCTTGAATACCCAGGAAGGGCAATTCACACAAGGACTTGCTAAACCAAAAAGAAAGGAAATCAATATAGTGTAGCAAATGGTTCTGTACTTTCCAATACTTTATAATTTTTACTACTTTCATGCTTTGAGGGTTTTAGAAAATTACCTTTTAAGCACATGTCATGAACTACCGGTATACAATTCACAGTACATGTGCAGAAGTCCCTTACCTTTATTTCCTTTGACAGTCATGCCTGAATCTTCACCAAGTGTCAAGAATGAAGCTGTTTTTATTTCTAAACTGTCTTCTTTAGTGCTTTCTGTACATGAAGGGCTGCTGCAATCTGGTGACTAAATAGAGAAAGAAATGTAGTATAGTAATTGCAAAAAATACTTTCTTGATATGTACCCAACACCAAGGACTTTATAGATAAGAAATACATTTAATATTAGGTTTAAATTCTATGTATGCACAAAGGGAATGAACAATGCCTGGCACCTACCATCAATAGTAATATAACATATACATACCTGGCACCTACCATCAATAGTAATATAACATATACATAATATATGTTATTTATAAGTGTTTTTATGCTTTATATTCCTTATATTATATAAATATATTTATATCTCCATAGGAGATTGCATTGCGTTTTCAGGAGCTACCAATGTGGTGGGGGGTATAGGATATTACACATAGGAAAGGTGTATATGTATGCGTGTACTATCTCCCTGTTACCATTTAAATGACCATCAGTAAATGTATAGCACTGACTTATATTAGGTACAACACAAAATATACAAAATACATAAACTTACTTACAGAGCTGAGATCCCTATTATAAAATGGAATGGTCAAATGGCAGCTTAAACCACACTGTGATATTTGGTACAGCAAAGCAAAAAAAGAAAATTTATCTATGCATATCAGGCAAGTAAAATATGAGCAACACTATGGGAAAATGTTATTTTTTGGCTGGAGATACCCTTTAATCTATGGTAATCTATAATCTATTCTATCTACTGTATTGCTCTGTGTATTTGAGTTGTTAAATGATCATAATGGCACTATGCAATAAAAAGTGGGATTTTGGGTTGCAGTTTGGGCACTCTGCCTCTAAAAGGTTTCACTATCACTGCCCTACAGTTTAAAGGGCATGTCCACCCCTTTTTCAATATGTAGAAGGGCTAGCTCCCCCAGCCCCAATCGCTATATTATCTTTTCCAGAGACTCCCCCGATCGTTACTTACCTCCCCTCTTTTCTCCGGAGCACTGCCCGGCCTTCTGCTTGCGTAGAACTGCAAGCAGGGGGCCGGACCGGCAGCCGCATCTGCTCCCAAGTTCTCTAGTGTCCACTCCTGCAGTGTGGCCGCACCCACACCAATGAAATCCTTCAAACATCAAATATAGCAGGAAGACACCAAGGTGAAAAACTAAGTTTGTAAACGATTTATTCACCAACCACTGTTTGGTTGGTGAATAAATCGTTTGCAAACTTAGTTTTGCGCCTTGGTGTCTTGCTGCTATATTTGCTGTTTAAAGTAACCCAGAAAACGTCTGATTTGTTGCTGCAAATTAATAGCACAGGTAAACATTTGCACTATATTGCCTGTTGTCATATAATGTTCACTGTCCTAACTTTTTCCAGTTGTACTGCTGAAATAAACTTCTCTACATGTATTACATTGTTACAAACTCAATATCTATCTATCTACAATATAAAGCAGAAATCTTGTATGTATGTGCTCAACACACAGCCACACCCCTGAATGACAACATAACGGCGACACCCTCTGAAAGGACCAACGCCCATGAAGTCCAGTTTAACCAATAAAAAGCCTGCACGTCATTTGCAGAGTGTGATTCCTCAATTTAGTAACTCAGATGAAGGGCGTTATGAATCACATTTGCGGTTATTGTCATGCTAAGAAATTTCAAGATCCTCCTGGAATGTGACCACACCCCCAGATATTGCTGTCACTGCCACACCCCCAAACATCACAGTCACGCTCATACCCCAACCATCAATGTTACGCCCCAAAGATAACTGCCATGCATTGCAATCATGACCCCAAATGTTGTGACCACGCTACCAGATAGTGGTCACTCCCCAAAAAACCAAAACATTATGGTCCGCCCCATACATGGCCACACCCCCAAACATCCCAGGTCTGTTCCCAAATCACACCCACATACACAAACATCCTGTCTATGCCCCCAAACACCACAGGCACACCCCCAAACACCACACCCATGCCCCTAAATGGCACGCCCACGCTTTGAAACAGCATGGCCATGCCCCCAAATATCGCGACCACCAAATGTCAAGTCCAAGCCTTATGGAGTCCTGGACACCACAACATCACAGACACGACCCAGCCCGTCCACACCCTAGAATGCCGTGCCCCACCCACCTAATTCAACCGGGACTGTTGGGGGGTATGGACAGGAATTACCTGCATTACCTGGACTTAAGCACCAGACACACACTGCCCACATGTCACACACTTCACAGACAGTTACAACTAAAAGAACAAAGACATCATGGCACTTTCAATTCGGACCAGAAATAACTATTGATTGGGATCTAATAGTCAATATAAAGTGGTCCCTGAGCAAGGATAAAGTGTTAAAGTGCAAACAAGGTGACATACTCCTAACAAATGTGAAAAAAATTGAGCACGCTCAGACAGCGCAACAGAATGAACCCAGGCTTTAACAACACAAAGTCACATGATCAGAGACACTGACGCCTGTCAGTTACTCAAGTGCTGCGATATTCAGTTGCACTCAACATGTTTTCCCAACGGCAAATTCCATGTAGCATGTTCACCACAACATTTGTATATTTACGCTCCAAGTGGAAAAACTGATAACGTTGTATATAAGGTTTTGCTATAAACATATGTGCTATACGTCCCTCAAGCAATGTCACCTCCTCAACTCATAACTATAAAATCCATGACGTACTTATTACTAACTGTGCACTTCTTTTTCCACCTGTCTCTCCCATCTACACCTGCACATAAAAAATACTTTACCCTCAAGGGTATACGGGCAACGCCGGGTACAACTGCTAGTGTACAATAAAGTTGATTTGCAATACTGCATCTTTAACGTAAATACCAGTAACAATTGGTATTTTACAATGCTGTCCATACTTTGCAGTGGCTGCCACAAAATACCACAACGATCTTCAACGACCGTGTTGGTATTTTATGGCCATAGTTAAAGTTGCCTAAAACCCTCCTGACTATTCATGGATAGGAACTATCTCCATCATGCAACCATCTCATTTTGGGCCATATTTATAAAATCGTAGTATTACAAAATTGCAATACTAACATTGTCAAATACTGACCGGTATTCTGCAATGTCATGCTTATTTTGCACTGGTCTCAAAATACAGAGCATGTGGTATTTCGCTATCAAGTGGTATCCCCATAGGCGACCTGTAGGATTTTATTTCTGATCCCCAGCAAACTTTTGTGTTCAGAATTTTTTAACTGAAATTGTAAAATAATGATGCAGCTGTAGTACTGATACAGTCTTCATAAATGTCCTATGTGGCCAGTATCTGTCATTTATGACAATTTAACAAACAAAAGCTGTTTGGACTAGTCACACAATTTTCTGATGATCCTATCTGCAGCTGCATAACCTTGAGCAGATTTCAGAATTAGATGTAGCAAGGTGGTAAATTATGAAAGACCATACATGCCCCTTATGCTGCCCATACACTGGTTTGACATTAAATATATTTGACATTTGCTTGCAGATTCTAATTAAATGTGTAAATACTTTTGTTACCTAGGAGCAGTTTTACCTTCCAAGTTCCCAATCTGGCCCATTCATTTTGCGATCGTAAGTGGATTGCCTGCCTGTCAGGCTAGGCAGGCAATTTTGGCCCATTAGCAGCAACTCAGACTGGGTGTTTAAAACTTTTTTGTAATTGTGCCCTTTTCCATCCATTTACCGTATGTATGAGAATATATAAAGTGACCATGTGTGAATCACCAGAAATGTACAACTGGGAGTAAAATTCACTTAATAGGTTGTACTTACTTTAACACTTCCTGCTCAGATAGCATTACAGCACCCAGAAACAGAGCTGGTGGCAGGTTTTGCAGAGAGGTACCATTTATATTCAAACAAAATGGCAACTTGCATCCCTAAATGGTGTGAGCATGGTCTCTAGAAAATAATTGTTTGATCACCGTTATGATCTTGGAAGATCCCTTCCATTATTTTGTTTTTATAGGTTTGAGAATTAGTCTTAGATTTCCTCCAGGTTTCATTTACGGGGCATATTTATTCAATAACCGTTCTGCAATACTGATCCTTACCTGCAATCATGAAATACTAGCACCATGCAGTACATGGGTGTTATATGACCAATGAAAATACGGGCCACAACATAAACAACAACTTGTTAGTTCAGTCTGATTACTGCCAAGTTGTAAAATACTGCAATGCAATTCAAATAGCAATACTACATGGTATTGCACAACTTGGCAGTAATAAGACAAAACTAACACGTCATATTTTATGACCACAGGGATAGATTATGGCTGTGTCATAAAACACTGATTCAGCCATTATGAAGAGTGTATATTCAGTAGCTACATGCTGTTGTGTTTTTCAATCTTTGCAATATTTTTTCTGACATCAGCACAGAAGAAGAATCGTCAACTGGTCAAGCTTACATTCTCCAAGCACTCTAAGAGGTATTTATAGAACAGCAGTATTCTGCTATACATTTTTAGTAACGATTAGCTGAAAATGAATGTCACTACTATACTGCCTCATTATGCATATTCAGTGCAATGTTCCAACTTAATTGAATGTTAAGGAATTTTGCGGATGAAATGGCATCTACTGTATTTGCTATGCAATGTCATTTTATCAGCATTCTATATTCCAATACACACAGAATGCCATGCCAAATTATTTGCAGCATTATAGTGGAATGCCTTTAAGATGCAAACAAACTGCAGATCAATCTTTGTGTTCTTCTCCAGATGACCTTATCTGAGGGCATGTTCACCCTCAATTACAAACATTCAATATTTGAAACCAGACCCAATCCCCTGAACTTCATTATACTTACTCTCTGGCTTCCTGGTTCACATCTCCTTTGCAAGCTTGCTCAGGCTACACAAAAGACTACTGGAAAAAAAGTAGAAGAGCGTCCTCCTGGAACATCCTAGAGAGAGGTAAGTATTACGAGGTTGGAGTCCTGGTTTCAAATTGTAAATATTCCTAATGGGGGGTTTAACATCCCCTTTAAGAAATGTATTAAGCAGGGCTTCACCGATTGCAAAGTAATTGCCAGTAAACAGCATTAAGTCATGGTGTATGCGTTTTTAATAGGTGTCATGATTTTTCACTAATCTAGCAACACTGTTTTAGGCCTGTGTCACACAGGCAGTAACTTGTTAGAGTATTAAAAGTAGTAGGAAGGACTTAAATAATTTACATTATTTCTGTCAAAGCATTTTTAGGTACATATTTTAAACAAAATACAATGCTTGTCACAAAAAATACAATTTGTCCATCTTTATTTTGCATTTTACCTATAAAAACTCTTGCAAATTTCCATTATTAAAATAAAAATACAGGACCAAATATCTCAATGATAGCAATACAGTTTCAAAATGAAAACTGGGATTCATGACACATTTTGCATAACACTTTAATAAATACTTCCTGGACAATTTAACTGTTCCAATAATGGTGTTCTGTCCAATTTTACCATACTAGCCTGTTATATCATCTGCAAGTGTCACACTGGAGCCAAACTCTAAGTTTATACCATTGCTGTAGCAGCCAACCATGTGCACACAAATTTACAATCTTTAATTAAAAATTGTCTGAAAATGTTACTTCCTAATTTTGCTCCATTAGACATCAGATGCAATACCTATCTAGTACAAAGGAAGTTTGATCTTGTTTAAATAGCAAGGAGACATACTTAGCTGGGGAATAGAGCAGCAAGAAATAAAAGTTCCGGCTAACATTTTTCACCTAGCATACCTAACAGTACAGTGTTAAAGAAACAGTAATAGTGACTGAATTGTTTTTAAGATACTGTTTCACTAAAAATTGTTTAATTCCCTTTTCATTGGTGGATAAAGTATGACACCATAGCAAAGGGTGTCCACAGAACATTCATTCCCTGCACATCTGCATGAATGCAGCTACCATACTGCTTACCTCAATTTAACATTCTTTCACAATATTTTATAGAACAGTGCCAGCAACATGGCAGCTTTCCAGTCATAGCACATGCACATATGCAAACCTGAACATTCTATCTACACCCAAAGCTATTCGTTCACACATTTCTGTTTACAGTACAGAATAATGGTGCATAAATAGTACATATAAATATGGTATTTCTTAGTAGAATGGACGATTTTTTACTTTCCTTGAATACTAACCTTGAAAAACTAGACTGTGGCTTTATTTCTGCATAACAAATTGTAAATGCTTATAGCCAAGTGTATATTCCCCAGTCCATTTCTTACATGAAGCTTCTGCAAGCAGAAGCATCATTATAGCTCACAATAAATACTGATAGCAAGTGAAATAAACTGAATACTGTGCAAGGAAGATCCAAACTGGACAGAACACTTCATATAAGTCTTTCTTCACAAATACAAAGCACATACATACTGCAATATAATGGCATTCTTTAAAGAAACAAAGGGTAAATGTATTCCAATTGAGGAGTGACAAAGGAACCTAGGTCTAGTGTTTCCTTCAAGTAAGGAAGATCCTGTGTAAATGCATATCAAAAGGGGACAGAGAAGTTATACTTTTACAGATGTAAAAGTGGTTTATATGAACAGTTTATAAAAATGTGATAAAATCAAGTAGATGTGAAAACATTAAATTTGATTTGGTCCTTGAAAGGATTGATGCAGGTCACAGAGGTGTAGAGTGAGTAGACATGCAATAAAAAAAATCCTTAGTGTTTTACACTTTTGCAGTGAGATGTTTCTGCAGACTCATATGATACACTACAGTTTCAGAGTAAGAAAAATGATTAAACAGGGAATGAAGGTCATTCTTTAAAAGAGCAAAAAGCATTGTAGTGCGAAGTGATTGAACCGTTTTATCGAGTGAACATCCCAGGAATGGTCCTCTGCAATCAAGTAGATTAATCCTCAGAGGACCAACATGCATTGAAATGATAACAAGAAGGTCAACTTCAAGAAAGCCAGTGAAGTCCTATATAAATATTTTTCCAAATTTTCCCATTAAAATAGAATCTCCTAAAGCTTTAAAGCAGGCGAAGTAAGCAGAAGCACTTCCAGCAACAAAGCGGTTAAGGAGAAAATGGAATAATATTGACAGGTCAGTATCCATGATGATTGCACCCTAAAAATATTAAAACCCCTACCATTTCCTCCTAAACCTCAGAATTCACATATCCAGCTCCATGAAATAAAAAATAGTAGGTAAAAGTTGAGCAAGATTCAAAAGTGAACATATTATAAAATGTAAAAACTATTAAAAAAAATTGTTGCACCCGCAAAAAGGAAAAAAATAAAACATATGCCTTTCCAACCGTCTTATACATAAAATACATACATATATATATAATATAGATACTATACAGCTTACAGATTTAAAATTCCAAAATATTTTGGAATTTATGTTCAGTCTCTCACAGGCCACTGAATGTAGCTAGAGACTTACTGGGATAATTGGTGACACAGACACAAACTGTCTTCAAAATCGCCACTTTAGTGCATCCATTTTCTGCTTAAATCCTCAATGTTTCTTACATATGTGTTCAAAGTTTCAAAATACAGATATAAATAAAATAAACAACTAATAACACTGTTGTACCTTTATAGGCTAAATTTAAAGAATAAAAGGAAGAGTGTGTACTCTTGCAAACAAAATATGCATGCACACAATTCTCTCCCCCCTCCCCCCCCAAAAAAAAAATTGGTAGCAAATGGCACCAAGAAATATCAAAACACAGCAGTTTCTGTAGTGTGCCTTTATATCTGTATTTTGAAAGTACAGCAAGCTTTGAAACAAGCTCCCATGGGGAGGGGTTTTAACCCCGCACTAACTACCACACACTGGAGTGATGACATGATGGGAGAAGCCTATGTGACTCAGTGGGAGTTATCTTATTGGTTGGAAATGGCTGGTTGAGCCCTAAGGCAAGGTATCTGAACTAGTTCAAGGAGAGTTATGTACGGGAGGGGAGTGTCTGAGAGCAAACTGCCCTATGCACAGTGCTTCCCTCCTATTTGGCTCCCCTCCCTTTTCCTTCTGGTCATGTGGCTCCAGCTTCCAGGTAACTTTGCAACTTGCGCACTGTAGTCTCATCAAGAGAAAACAAATCAAAGTCGAATGTTGTGTTGGTGACGTTAAAGTGGCCTGTTTCCTCAATAAGGTTGACAATCTGGGAGAAAAATACACATTTTAAATGAGAAACTGGCATATATTAGCCCATTTAAGAGAGTATAACAGTATAGGACAGGTATAGGCACAAAAGATTAAATAAATGTATGGATTTGTTTTCTTATATAGCACTAAAAACACATTACACATCAGATCTTGCCCCAAAAAGCTTCAGAATTATCACATCACACACAACCTATCTACATGTCTTCACGGTTGTGGAAGAGTACCTGGAGGAAACCCTAGACTCCACTCTGCAAGGCATGGGTGCTAACCACCCTGCTGTTCTTCAGAGAGGTAGAGAGAGAAATTATTCAATACATCTATTAGGCCGTTTGCTGTGCTATAATTACAGTAGAATTAAGCTTTTGTGCGGAGTGTGATGCATTAAAAAGGAACACTCACTTGCTGAAATTTGAGACCAACTTCTCAGAGTAGGGCTGTCACCTTTCCCTTTAAGACCTGAACACACAGAAATTCTACATGCTGTCATTGTCTTAAATACATGCTGTATGGCTACACTAAAATCAATGCAACCAGCATTTTGTCATGTAGACTTTATATGTGTTTGGCCTTCCCCATCCCCAAACCCTGAGATTGTTAAAGTTACCTACCTCCCCAAGGTTCTTGAAGCCCATAATACTTACATTTCTCTGCCATGCTTCTTCTTCCTAGTCCTAGCCTCCTGCGTAATCTCAGAGAGTCATTGGCCACGACATCACCATTACAAAAGTGACTGTTGCAAGCCAGCATCTGTAGTAGCTGGCTTTCTTGCGGCACAGAAATGTAAGTATTATGAGCTTTACGGACCGAGGGGAGGTAAGCAACTTTAACCAAAAATAACAAATTAAGTGGGCATAAACCAACCTTTTAAAAAGGTAATACATGTGTGGGTGCTGTGGGTATAACAACACAAGTAGGAACCCAGTACCTGGCCCGATGTAACTATCAGTTCAATGTTCAGTTTGTACTGAAGTAAAACCTATGTAATAAATGGAGAAAAGAAATTTAGGCAGCTTTGGGGCCATGTCGCTTTGGGGCCATGTCACTTTGGTGTAGACACAATTGTTACTGTTGCCAGCTGCATCACCTCTTAATTATAAGCTTGCCTTTTTCAATAGTAAAATCTATAGGAAATAACTTGCAATTTGTATAAATGGACATGGCCCGCCCAACAGCTGAAAATAAAAGTAAATGTAAAATATCCTTCAAAATTTAAAGTGAAATACAGAGAAAATAATGCTGCTTTAATAATTAATTATGTATTTTTGCATTGATTAGCACAGGGGTGCCCAACCTGGCCCATGCTGGGGACCACACTAGCGGCACCCCATGCGATGTTCCAGCCAGGGGAGTAGCCACGCCCACCTGCGGGTCCTCATTGGCGTAAACAATCTTGGAGAGCTGGGCATCACTGAATTAGCAAGTACATCAGTGATTTTACTTAAACTATAACAAGACTCAAAGCAAAAACATTAGAAATCAACATATATTTTTAGCACCTCATAAATATCTCACCTGCTGAAGTACATTCCGCTCCCGAAGAGCCATCAACCGTCTATGAAGATCAACCAGCTCATCTGTGTATGCCTAAAAATCAAAATCGTAAGCTGTAAAGCAGAGCTCTCTGAATGGATGGAATGCTTTCTTTGAGAGAGGCACACTTATTTTTTTCTTCAATTATAATCCTTTATTAAGTAGTAAACAAAACATTATCAATGACCAAAATCTTTAGATTAAATCTTCATGTTAAATACCTACTTAGCAGATTTCTGAAAGAGGAGACAGGATCTGCAAGAAATCAGGCTACACACAGTCCTGAGTGTTCTCCTTATACACATCATAGGGAGAACGCTTGGGACGGTGTGTTCCCTCGGCTTACTCCCCCTATAGGTAGTCTGCCAAGAAAAATGTACTAAAAATAAAAACTTTTTGGGGGCGTGGCCTAACATGACTTGAGGTCGGACGTGTCTCAGAGCAGCTCCGCTCGAAAATTAAAATCCTGCCCTAAATCCTGTGGGGATCCCACACATATACCACCCCTAACCCCCTTGGGGCACCCCCAAGATACACAGATATCCCTCAAGCTGGACAAAGTATACCCGGGGGACAAATCGCAGGCCGGTGCCTCCCGAAGCAGCCTGGCGGCTGCTGAATCTCCTGACCCACAAAGCTGACCCAGGCAGACTGCTCCAAGCCCCACATCCACACACCCAGGATATCACCTGGCCCGGGCTCCTCACCTGCAACTGTCGGTCTGGGATCCGCAGGTGGAACAGGTACTGGCGCCATTGAGATCCGTTTGGCGCGCTGCCACGTCGGCCTCACAGACACCAGACCCTGAGACAGGAGGCTGAGGGAGGACCGGAGCACCTACCCCAGCACCGGCGGTCTCCCCGTGGCGGTCCGCACAAACATCCGGAGACCCCGGGAGCCTATCCGCTGTTCGGGCCTGGCGGTGCCAGGGATGCCCGTCACTGCCATGCTACTACCCGGGAGGTCGGAGGCCTAAGCCGACTTTGCGGCGGAAACTGCACCCCACGGCCGCAACGCACACCTCCAGCAGGTAACACCTGACCAGCACAGTCCCAAACACTGGGAACACCCCAGCCTGGCAGATAGGTCCAGGGAGACAGAGTCCGATGGGAAAGAGCACCTAGGTGCCCCCCCCCACATCAATTAGTACCCACCTAGACCATATTTGTGGCCCACTGAGCTGACACTCAAGTCCCTGAGCAAGACAATGAAAAGGCCAACAACCCACCAACCTGAGCTGGGAACCACACCATAGTGCACAATACGGACAACCTCTGAGTCCCTGTGAGAACAAGGCCTCACAAACTGACGCCACCACCCTACGACACTGATAACTTCCAGGCACAAGTCAAGCCACCTAAGCAGCACAAATAGACACCGCAATGTCTCCCAAAAAGAACCAAAACTCATCGCACAAAGACTCCACAAGCACATTAAGACAAATTTCGGAGACAAGAGAGCACGTATCAAGCTCTGCGACCCGAGACCTCATCAGGGGAAACCCCGACAAAAAAGCCTGATAATGCCACCAGAGTCCTTGAGGCCATAGCTGCGTGCCAATCTACACTAACTGCAAAACTCGAAGAAGTCAAAATGGATATATCAGTCCTCCGACAGGACTTCCAAAACCTCAGAGGGCGAATCAAAGACACAGAGGACCGCATAAGCTCAATGGAGGACAACATGGCTCCCCTACCTCAACAAATTAGAGAACACCAAAATTTAATACAAGCCATACAATTAAAACAGACTAGTAGGCCTACCAGAAAAAGCAGAGGGCTTGAACCCCCCCAGAGTTCCTTGAAAGCCTGCTACCCCAGATGTTCGGTAGGGAGATGTTCTCCGGCTCCTTTGTGGTGGGACGAGCCCATCGCATTCCCCCAAGACCCCCACCTCCAGGTGCACCTCCAAGAACACATTGCCAAACTCCTTAACTACAGTACCCGGGACACTACCCTACGCCTGTTCAGAGAAAAAGGAAATGTCCGCTACCAGAACGCCTCCATCTCTGCTTACCCGGACTTCTCAACAGAGGTCCAACGACAAAGAGCCAAATTTGCAGACGTGAAACGTCGGCTGAGAGCCACCAACATTAAGTATTCAATGATGTTTCCAGCCAGACTGCAGATCGCTGATGGAGACACCGTCAGATTCTTTACTACCCCAACCGAGGCCTCGGCATGGATGGACTCCCGAGATAGAAACGCACCGGCCACCCAACGCTGACCTGGTCGACCAACTGATGACAGAGCCTACTGACCTACAGAGTCCAGATAAGTAAAGTCCCTCCCCACTAACTCAATCAATTTTCAACCCCCCTCCTCCTTTTCCCCCTCTCCCAGCACTTGAATGCTTTTATCTAAACAACCATGGAACTAAATACAATCCTGCCAACACCTGTTTCCAATAACTTTTGAAACAACCTGGGAAACATGGACCTGTTCCGTCCCCTCTCCCAACTTCCTCCCCACCTACAGCCCATATCAAGCGGGCTAGGAACAATAGCCGCCCAAAAGACTGAACTAAATTGCTACCAAGAGTTCAATTTCAGCGGAAAAAGTTTATTTGCCCCTACAGACCCCCTTGCACGGGTCTAACCATAGATAGTTAAGATTTATATTGTTCAGTTGATTGAGTTCTTACAATCTACAATTTAGGGAATAATGCTCACACCAATTCCTCGGTGGACAGCCGAGTTTAATGTATATAGTTTCTATCTGCCTTGTGAAACAATGCCTACTGTGAGAGACTCCAACTTATTTAACTTTGCTATTATACACAACAAAACGATACTGTACATGTGTTTAGATTGCCATAAGCCGCTTCAGCCTCATGTCCCCTAGCACTACAATAAGGACCCCTGACAAACTCAAGCTGCTAACTTGGAATGTCAGAGGCCTCCAAAACAAAATCAAATGCTCAGCAGTACTGCAATATATCAAGAAACAACATGCTGATATAATAGTTCTCTTAGAGACCCATCTTTATGGCCAGCAACAACTGGCCCTTAGGAGACCCTGGGTCGGGTGGACCTATCACTCCCAATTCACCACATCCTCCAGGGGAGTAGCCGTAATGATTTCCAAATCTATACAATTTGACCTGGTGAACTTGAGGCAGGATGGGCAAGGCACCTATGTTCTGCTATATGCTAAGATATGTAACAAACCATTGATTATTTTAACATCCTATGTTCCCCCACCCTTTGCCATGTCGGCCCTACAAGCTCCCATCCAATTCCTAGCTGAGCATCCCAATATCCCCTCCATATGGATGGGAGATTTCAACATGGTGGTTGACCTCGAAAGAGACCGCCTCCACCCCCCTGGTTGGCTGCTCCCCCCCCCAATGTCATCACCAGGTTCGGTAGAACCATGCAATCACTACTCCTAATAGACGACTGGCGAAACTGCCACCCAAACACACGAGAGTACTCCGGTTTTCAGACTCCCACAACACAATGTCTTGCATCGATATTATTTTTATAAACACAACACTTGCACCCAAACAGGTGAATTCAGGTTTTGAAGACAGAATTTTATCTATGGAATGGGAAGAATTCTTTGCCAGAAACGACAACACTGCCGAGGTGGCGTCAGTGTGGGAAACATTCAAACAGTATGCAAGAATGACTCTTCGCAGCACCATTAATACACTAAAGCAAGCATCCGCACAAACTGAACACAGAGCCAACATGGCACTACAGGCAGCCGAAACAGAATTTACAAACAATCCAAATCCAACCACTGCCTCCGCCCTTAAATTACAGTTTAGAGAAACTAACAAAATACACAAAAGCACAAAAATCTTTATATTTCAGATCACAATCATACTTTGAACACGGAGAAAGATGTGGTAAACTCTTGGCCTACATGGCGAACAATGAACATAAACCACCAACAGTAATAAAACTAGCCTCCCCGTCAGGACTTACCATAACCGACCCAATATTAGTCTCGCAACACCTAGTTGAATACTATACCGAATTATACACCTCAACATTACAACACACACCAGTAGAAGTTCAAGATTTTCTAAGCACAGTCCACTTCCTACAGCTCCCACAAGAGGCACGCGCTGAACTTGAAAGCCCAATCTCGGAAATAGAAATTCAACAAGCTATCTCTGTAATGTCACGTCAAAAAAGCCCAGGCACCGATGGCCTCCCAACTGAATTCTATATCACATACCTTGAAACATTATCTCCTAAATTTCTGTTGTATTCAATTAGATCAACTGGACTTGAAATGTAGTTCTTGAAGACGTTTCGCTAGTCATCCGACTGGCTTTCTCAATTCAGAATGACTTGTACAAGAATCTGTGGCAATTATGTACCCTGGAAAATCCCAATTAGCATATCACAGCCAGGTGTTAAGGGTGTGATTAGATAGTGGCTAAGAGGTGTTATAGGAACGCCCAGAGTAAGGTGTCAAAACAGCATTGTACATGGCAGACAGTTGGTGTTGAACCCCCCCACCTCTATTTAGGCTTGGTTTCTTTATTTTCACATAAATGGCCTCCTTAACACCTCTCTTGAACCAGTCACGTTCCTTCGCCAGTATGTTAACATTACAATCTTCAAAGGTATGTCCTTTATCCTTAAGATGCAGATACACGGCTGAGTCCTGACCTGAGGAATTGGCTCTTCTGTGCTGGGCCATACGTTGATGCAGTTGCTGTTTGGTCTCCCCCACATTCTTCACTGCACTGCACTGCATATATGATGTCGCTTTTCTTGTGTTTAGGTATTGGGTCTTTCGGATGTACCAATTGCTGCCTCAGTGTGTTGTTCGGTTTAAAGCAGACAGGGATACAATGTTTTTTGAAAATTCTTCTTAATTTCTCGGAGACCCCTGCTACATATGGGATGACCATGTTCTTCCTCCTGTCTTGCTTTTCCCCTTCACTGTTGGTATTTGTGTTCTTTTCTTTCCTTCTACTTCTTTTGACAAAGGCCCAGTCTGGATATCCACAAGTTTTAAGGGCTCCTCTGAGATGTTTCATTTCTTTAGCCTTCGCCTCTGTGCTAGTGGGGATGTTCTCGGCTCTGTGTTGCAGGGTTCTGATGACACCCAGCTTGTGATCTAAAGGGTGGTGGGAGTCAAACATCAAATGCTGATCTGTGTGTGTTGGTTTTCTGTAAACCTCTACTTCCAGTTTACCATTTTCCTTAACTTCTACCAAGCAGTCCAAGGAAGCCAGTTTGTTGTTTTGTACCTCTTCCCTTGTGAATTTAATGTTTTGGTCTACCGCATTAATGTGTTCTGTGAAAGCTTGTACTTCCTTCTGGTGGATTTTAACCCAGGTGTCATCAACATATCTGAACCAGTGGCTGGGTGCTATGCCCTTAAAGGTATTAAGCGCCTGTGTTTCTACCTCCTCCATGTAAAGGTTGGCCACAATAGGTGAAACTGGAGATCCCATAGCACATCCATGTTTTTGCTTATATAACTTATCCCTGTATTTGAAATAGGTGGTATTCAGGCACAAGTCCAACAAGGAACACACCTGTTCTGGGTTGAGATCAGTTCTGCTGGTAAGAGTGCTGTCTTGGCCCAACCGTTTTCTCACCATGTCAACAGCCTCCTTGGTGGGTATACAAGTGAAGAGAGATGTCACATCATAGGACACCATAGTTTCTTCTACACCGAGTACTATATCTTCAATCTTGTTGGTGAAATCCTGAGAGTTCTGGATGTGATGCTTAGAACTTCCCACCAATGGTCCTAAGATGTTAGCTAGATATTTTGCCACTTTGTATGTTACAGAGTTGATGCTGCTGACTATAGGTCTTAGTGGGGCCCCTTCCTTATGTATCTTTGGGAGTCCATATATGCATGTAGGGGGGTTCAACACCAACTGTCTGCCATGTACAATGCTGTTTTAACACCTTACTCTGGGCGTTCCTATAACACCTCTTAGCCACTATCCAATCACACCCTTAACACCTGGCTGTGATATGCTAATTGGGATTTTCCAGGGTACATAATCGCCACAGATTCTTGTACAAGTCATTCTGAATTGAGAAAGCCAGTCGGATGACTAGCGAAACGTCTTCAAGAACTACATTTCAAGTCCAGTTGATCTAATTGAATACAACAGATATACCATGACCTGGATGAATGAAAACCTTCACAAGCATTATCTCCTAAACTCCTGTCACTATACAACACAATGTTTGACACCGGATCCCTACCCCCATCCATGCAAGAAGCACTGATAATTCTAATTCCCAAACCTGACAAAGACCCCCTGCTGCCCCAATCCTACAGACCTATCACCTTATTACAAGTAGACATTAAAATCCTTGCCAAAACTTCTATCATTGAGATTGAACAAACATATAACTTCAATTATACATGCCAACCAGACAGGGTTCATCCCCGGGAAAAACACCCCGCTAAACACCCGTAGGCTATATATGAACCTGGAGTCAAACCATAAAGAGACAGGCTCAAGATGTGTAATCGCGCTTGACACGGCCAAAGCATTCGATTCAGTAGAATGGTCTTTTCTCTGGCAAGTTTTACAAAACTTTGGATTTGGCCCCAATTTCATAAAATGGCTTCAAATTCTATACCAGCACCCCAAAGCCAAAATATTGGCAAACATCATTATATCGCCCCTCTTTTCATTAACCAGAGACACCCGCCAAGACTGCCCATTATTTCCCCTCCTTTACGCCATAGTTGCAGAGCCTCTCGCAATCCAGTTACGTGCCCACCCAAACATTCGCGGACTCCAAAAAAATGAGCTAAAAGAGACAATAAGGCTTTATGCAGATGACATGCTGCTCTTCCTGGCTGACCAAAACACATCCCTTCAAACATCATTACAAGTGATCACAAACTACGGCAAATACTCCGGTCTCTCCATAAATTGGACTAAATCCCAGATACTACCATTGGATAGCTTTCCCCCAGAAGCCCCGCTAACCCCCTCACCTCTGCTCAGAACCACCATAATCAAGTATCTGGGAGTGAGCGTCTCAAGACAATCGGCGGAATTTGCTGCCCTTAACATCGATAAAACATAAGACACAGATCTGGTCTAAACTACCCCTGGGAGTGGCTGGCCAAATTAATCTAATTAAAATCATACTACTCCCAAAGATTTTATACATATTATGGCATTCTCCCATCTTCCTACCCCTAAAACACTTTAAAATAATGGAGACGATCCTCAAATATTTCGTCTGGGGCACAGGGCGCCATAAGTTAAATTGGACTACCCTCAAAAACCCCTCCGATATGGGCGGCCTAGCAGTCCCTGACCTAAGAACTTACTACCTAGCAGCACAGTTGTCTCACTTATGCCACTGGTCACTGGAAGAATGAGACAGAGTCCACTCCCTACTCGATATACCAAATACCAACCTCAGCACCTTAGACTCCAACGCAAGAGGCTACAGAGGCACATATCTTAGCAGTAATCCGCATTCTCTCCTGGTTCAAATGCTAAATGTTTGGGATTTAGCAAATAAAACGATGACCACCCCAACAATCAACAGACACACCATTATGGCACAACAAGCTATTACCAGAATTTATCTCCATACCAAACGCAAATATATGGACTAATTACAAAATAACTCAAATCCTTCACCTCGCCAACAACAATACCCCTAAAAACTTTGACCAACTGAAACAGGAATTCACACTACCAAATAGTATGTTTTTCAGATACGGCACGCATTCCAGACACAGTTCAGAAACACCTCTCCAGACTTTGTCAAAAAAACCCTGTTTGACACGCTAAGTACCTCAATCTCCTCAAACCTGATCACAAGATTGTACCACTGCCTCAGACTCCCCCTGGCAAATGCAATTGCTCAACAGAAAGAAATATCCTGGGAGTCTGACGTGGGGCTGATAGTCGGAGAGGACTGGGTGGAAGCCCTAGCAGCCCACACCCTAGCCTCTCCCAACATGTCAAATAGATTAACCCAACTATATAAGCTTCACAGAACCTACCTCACCCCAGTCCGCCTTTCCCGTTACAAACCCAACTATAACCCAAGTTGCCCGAAATGACTACTAGTGCCGGGCAACTTCTACCATATGATATGGGAATGCCCCAGAGTACAAGGTTTTTGGCACCAAATAATTAAATTCCTGCATGACGACATGGGATCCCCGGTGGGACTAGACCCTAAGATCTGCCTTCTGGGAATCATGGAGGAAGTAATACCCAATAGGTTCCTCCATATTTTCCTAAACGAAATCCTCTTCTATGCAAAGAAGCTGATTGCCCAAACATGGATCCAATTAACCCTCCCCTCACTGGCAAGTTGGAAGACAGCTATAAAACACAACTCTCCCTCTCAAGAAATTGATTTATACCCACCGGGGCTGTCCTGTCAAATATGCCAAATATGGTCTAGATGGGAATCCTCCCCTCACACATGCAATAAATAAATGTTCAAATATATAACTAGATATAGAAATGACGGTTGGGAGTCTGTCTCTTAAGATCACCAAACAAAATGAAAAACGTATCGCAAGGTGGGTTTTATTTTTTTTTTTTTTTATTGATGGTATCAACTGTACATTATTTACTTATAATATCTGAATACTGCATATACCAAATATATGAAACTGTTTTCTATAACTTTTATTTCCAAAGATATGTAACTGTATTTTACTGTACCACCAATAAAACACATCCAACAGGAGGAGATTTAAAAAGAAAAACAAAAAAACCCCAAAACTTTTGGCACCATTACTTAACAGTTACCTGGCCCAACGTTTCTATCTGTTCAACTTTCGGGTTGTACAAAAATCAAATCTATGTAATGTCTACAATAGTAGAAAATACCTTTTTTAAATTATTGTAAATAAAAACCTTTTACTACCAAAAGTGTGCCTATTGGTGCACAGTGGGAATTATGTGTATATGTTTAGCTGTGTGGATACAATGGATATAATATCTCAAGACACCCTATAGTATAGTATAGTATTTGAGGTTGAATAAAGACATACGTCCATGCAGTCCAACCCATCTAGCAATATCCTCATTTCCTACCTAAATGTTGATCCAGAGGAAGGCAAAAAAAACCTACCAAATTTATGAAGGGTGAAAAAAATTCCTTCCTGATTCCAAGTGGCAATCGGAAATATCCCCGGATCAACTCTACTTTATATATCAATAACAGTAACTTGCAACATTCCATGTTTGCAGAAACTCATCCAGCTTTTTTTTTTTTTTTTAAACTGTCCAATGAACCGTCCAAACAACATCCATAGCTTTACTATTCTCACAGTGAAAAACCGTTTCCGAACTTTTCCTAAACTTTTTTTTCTTTAAAGTCTTAAGGTATGTCCGTGTGTCCTCGGACATGCTTTATTGGTGAACAATGCCTCAGATAGGATTACTGGGTATAAATACAGTAACATGCCATACAATATACTATCCCCACGCAAGTGCCTTTTCTCTAATGTAAATAATTGTAACTCTTACTTACAGTCTCTCTTCATATTCAAGCTCCCCCAATCCCCTTATTTATTTAGTTTGCCCTTCTCTGAACCCTTTCCATTTCAAAGATGTCCTTTTTGTACACAGGATTCCAAAATTGCACTTCATAAATGAGGCCTTACCAATGCTTCGTTAAGAGTGAGAACAACATTTTTCTCCATTGAATCCATACCTCTCTTTATACAAGAGAATACCATGCTGGCTCTAGCTGTTGCTGCCTGGCACTGCTTGCTACCTTTAAGTTTGTTATCCACCAAAACTCCAAGATCCCTTTCCAAAACGGATTCACTTAACACAAAACCATTTATAGCATAAGCAGCACAAAGATTTTTAAGTCCAAAATGCAGCACCTTACATTTATCAACATTGAATCACATCTGCCACTTAGCAGCAAAATGTGACAATCTAATGGTCAATATCTCTCCAAAGCACACACCACAATCTACTTTCACTTTCTCTCTTCCTAGCCACAGAGAGCAGGAATGTCTTGTCTTTTATTACTCACTGACACCACCTGCAGGCTGGAGGTGGTATCTAAGGAGCCTTGATGTATATGTCCATTACAATACACATCACACATCCTGTGTAGCAGACAGAAAGTTTTTTTTGGATTACACTTCCTTTCACATGGAGCAGACAAAGGGGTGTGGTTTAACCTCCCATTTTAACCATTCCATTTTGAAATAGGGATCTCAGCTCTGTAAGTAAGATTATGTATTTTGCATATTTTGTGTTGTACCTAGTATAACTCAGTGCTATACTTTATAGACATTTACTGATGGTCATTTAAATGGTAATAGTGACACAAACATACATATACAACTTTCCTAAATGTAATATCATATACCCCCCACCACATTGGTAGCTCCTAAAAACTCAATGCAATCTCCTATGTAGATATAAATATATTTATATAATATAAGGGATAAGGTATATATATACACACACACACACACACACACACACACACACACACACACGTAGCTTGCTGTTTACTAGAACCCAGATATCCTTTTCCAACTGAGATTCACTTACTGTAGCATAGACCATTTTACAGTATCGGCAACACAAGGATAAGCAGCTCAAAAATAACCCATACCAAAGGTAAGAAATGATGTAGTCAAAAGTACAAAAGGTTATGCAGAAATTCTTAAAGGAGAACTAAATCCGATTTTTTTATACTCCGGAATCTGAAAACAACCCACCTAAAAACACCAATAAGCTATAAAATGCCACTTCAGTAAAATATTAAAGTAAATGTAAGCCTGTTAATAACTGGATGAAGTATCTGTGTGTATGTGCAGTGTCAAACCACACCTCCTTACCTCAGTCACATGCTCTATCTGTCCTTTAAAGGGATTGGCTAGAGATTATTAATGGGTGTGACAAAATGTAACAAGTTTCTGCCATAGCTAAGGACTGAGCATGTGCAGAACATAATGGTCGTTGGCCAAACTGTGTGATACTAGAATGCTGTGAAGTAAAGCACAAACCATATGTTATTTAGGTAAATTTCCCAGCGCCCATATCAAAATGAGAGATTACTCATTTTATTTCAAAGTGTTCTGCTTTCTGGTTTGTTGTTCTGTGGCTTTGGTTGTCCTTTAAGGATAAATGATATTGTAGTTATCGGGTAGTAATCAAAGCCATTAACAGCCTTGCCAAACATGAAATATTAACCATATTTATTTATTCTTAGAGATAACCACAAGTTTAGTGTCACAAACTTACCTACCGCTCTGGTCCCGCGCCCCTCTGCACATCAGGGTGGGCGGCGTTAACGTTGTGACATCATGATGCCGGCTTGCACGGCAGGCAAATTTAAAAGCCGGTGTCCTCCTGGACCCGGCGCCCAATTGTAGCATTAAGCTACCCCTGGCTCAGTTCTACTTACCTCACCTGTTTCCAGCGATCTCCGTGTTTCAATCTATACTTACCAGTTCCAGAGACTTACCTTTCCAGAGACTTAACTTACCAGTTCCAGAGACTTTCCTTACCAGTTCCAGAGACTTTCCTTACCATTTCCAGTTCCTTCTCCTTGGTATACAGTTTCCAGTAGTGCCTCAGTATCCTGCATACAACTCCCATCAGCCTCATCTGCTCCAGAGTCCAAACCTACAGACTTGGGTCTCATCCTGAAAGCTAACCTGTGAGTACCCTGGCCATCTGGCCGAATTTGTTACAGTACAATCAGGCCATGGAAACCCCTGAGGAGGCCATGGCAGATTTGTGTAAAACCCTCCAGGCGCTGTATAAACGCATGGATGTATTTGAGCATCATCAGGGGCAGTTGGCCCAATACATGGAAGACTTCCCCCAGCTCCCGCTCCTACGCCATCTCCGATGCCGCCTGGCCCTGCCGACCCTGCACGTCATAGAGAACCTCGCATACCTCCACCTTCCCGTTTTGACGGTAATGCCCAAGCCTTCTGAGGATTCCTAAACCAGTGTCGGATTCAATTTGAACTTCGGCCATCTCATTTTGTTTCTGACCGGGCCAAGGTAGGTTATATCATCGCCTTGCTTGAAGGTAATGCTTTGGCCTGGGCCTCCCCCTAATGGGAGAAAGACGATCCCATTGTCAACAATATCACCACCTTCTTGGATATGT
>JAACNH010003337.1:0-29905 GCA_019447015.1 Hymenochirus boettgeri
TATACTTATAGAAGAACATGTGCAGAGCTGCACGTGGCTACCCTCCAACATTCCCCTTTAATATGTATACTTATAGAAGAACATGGTGCAGAGCTGCACGTGGCATACCTTCCACATTCCCCTTTAATGTGTTACTTATAGAAAGAACATGGCGCAGAGCTGCACGTGGCATACCTTCCAACATTCCCCTTTAATATGTAACTTATAGAAAGAAACATGGCGCAGTGCTGCACTGTGGCATACCTTCCATCATTGCCCTTTATATTGTATACTTATAGAAAGAACATGGCGCGAGCTGCATGGGCATACTTCCATCATTGCCCTTATATGTATACTTATAGAAAGAACATGGTGCAGAGCTGCACGTGGCATACCCTCCACATTCCCCTTTAATATGTATACTTATAGAAAGAACATGGTGCAGACTGCACGTGGCATACCTTCCAACATTCCCCTTTAATATGTATACTTAGAAAGAACATGGTGCAGAGCTGCACGTGGCATACCCTCCAACATTCCCCTTTAATATGTATACTTATAGAAAGAACATGCGCAGAGCTGCATGTGGCATACCTTTCAACATTGCCCTTTAATATGTATACTTATAGAAAGAACATGGCACAGAGCTGCACTGGCATACCCTCCAACATTCCTCTTTAATATGTATACTTATAGAAAGAACATGGTGCAAGCTGCACGTGGCATACCCTCCAACATTCCCCTTTAATATGTATACTTATAGAAAGAACATGGTGCAGAGCTGCACGTGGCATACCCTCCAACATTCCCCTTTATATGTGTACTTATAGAAAGAACATGGCGCAGAGCTGCACGTGGCATACCCCCAACATTCCCCTTTAAATGTATACTTATAGAAAGAACAGCTGCAGGGGAGGATAAAATAGTGACCATCAGTTTTGTACCTAATTAAAGATGAATGTTGGACTGTAGAAGAAGCAGAAAAATTGTTGGAGGGTTATGTATAATATACCCTCTGAGATGCCTCTTTTAAATAATACAATTTTACAGACAACAAGAGGCAAACCACTTTGCAGAAAATGTAATTAAGGCAATAGTACTGGCAGGCCAGGGAAAATGTCAGCTTGAACTTTGGGGAAAAGACATAAATGAGGTCACAGAGGAAAAGAAAGGCCCTGAGTGGAATGCCTCCCGCTGAGAAGGTTGTTGAGGCAAGTACTGTACTTTCTAACTTAAACTTGGTTATTTTGGGTTTCATTTTCCTTTAAATATACATGAAGTACAAACTAACATCTAGATAAGGCACACATTATCCAGCTCATATTTCTTGCATAACACTTGCATCACTTTATTCTATTTCCTTATCCATTTGTTCAGATGAATTTATGCAGGAAGATATTTAAATCCGGGTTCTGAGTTTTCACAATATATTTATTATAACATTGTATAAGTGTTATAGTTCAGTCCAAACACCACAGTGAAATGCAACTGCTGTGCAAAGTTTAAATCTATCTTCCAACTCTTGAAACTTCCGTTCAATGTTAATCATGATTAGGAGATCCATTGGATCTTCTATAATGGATATCATCAATCTGTCTTTCAATACCACCCTCCCCATTGCTCCCAGCTGTCACCAGTGAGTCTGATAGAGAGGGATCACTATTGGTAAATCTGAGGTCTTATAAGGAACCCAGACTGCCATGTTTCAATCTTGTTAGATTCCTCAATGCAGGACACATGTTAATGGCTTCTATTTTATCGGACTTGGAAGCTCAAGCTAAAACTCAATGCAATTTACGTAAAAATAGAATATTCTTATACAATAGGAGGGTATTGTATGTATATT
Source organism: Hymenochirus boettgeri (assembly GCA_019447015.1). Classification (NCBI taxonomy): domain Eukaryota; kingdom Metazoa; phylum Chordata; class Amphibia; order Anura; family Pipidae; genus Hymenochirus; species Hymenochirus boettgeri. The sequence continues at coordinate 1,826 of JAACNH010003337.1, forward strand.
AATTTAAATTGCTATTTGAGTTTGTCATTTTCTGCCTATTGTTTTTGGAATAACTGATTTTTATTAAACTTGCCGCATACAACGTGTAATCAGTTTATGAATGAAGAATGAAGAGAAAAGTCTATTTTAATTCTCATAGTGAATGCTTCCTTCATTTTCTCTGCAGCTTTAAAATCCAATGAAGCCATTTTTATTTCTCCTGGAATATAAAAACATAATTGAGCTTAGTCCTAATTCAAACGGAGAGACAATTCTCTCCTCTTTCAAGTTTCCCTTCTTGGTATTTTGTGCTCTTAATATATTACTTTTTAAAAGTTAGATTAGATAAATGTTGCTTGGTGCGGCGTCTTTCACCAATCTTTCAAACAACTATTTATCTTACCATCCAAAATACAGACAGACTGCTCAGCAGAAACCGAAAAACTGTTTTGTTTGTAGTTGGGAAAAGCAGCCAGAAGGCTTCCAACAGTGTCGGAGAACATAAAATTTTTACAAAAAATTGATGACACTGGTAAAAAAAAAACCTACTCTGCATCCTGAATGTGCTTTGTAACAATGGCTTTGATACTATATTGTTCCAGTATTTCCATACAATGTTCAATATGTATCCTGGCCAGTGGATCGAGCTGGTCATATTTGTTTATCTTATCCTATTTAAGAGGGTGATGGGTTCAGTTTGGGATATTAGCACCTGATGAAGAACTGCACAGGTTCGAAAACTGTTATGCTTCACCTTGAATAAAAAAAGAATTTAGCACATAAGCTAAGTGTCTCTCTTGTGTACTTTCAACTTTGCTATTGTTCTGTTGGATGGAGGTGGAATTCAAAACACAATCTGATTGAGCCCCACAAGGTTACTTTACAGAAAATCCATATCTCAAGGTACATCTGTTTTTGTATTCAAAAGTGTAATATATATTAAGAATTGCATGACATACTCTTAAACATTCTGAGTGATTATTTAAAATGATTATGTAACCATGATCTATTTAAGGGTTGAATGAGTGAAACTACTGGTTCTGCCATCATATTTTTTATTGCATTTTGAAGAATTGTGGTTTTGATGGTTTAAATTCTGTGTCAAACAAATCTCGATACGGCCAGTGAAATGAACCCAGGTTAGCGCATCCATGAAATTTAATAGTGGTGACTATCTTTACCCCTCTAAATGTGAGGATTTCCTGCTGTTCCGAACTTAACCACTTGATGTCGCTATAGGATCTCCTGCAATTCTGAATTTGTCCACTGATTGTTGCTGTTTCTTTGTTCTGTCTCTTTGTTCCATCTGCTATCTCATGAACTTCCATTTTCCACTGGTTGCGGCAGTTTCAGTTTATGGACAATTATTAATCACATTCACCTGTTTTCAGTCTTTAGCTATTAAAGACTTCACTCAAACCTATCCATTGCCAGATCGTCGCCTGTTGTTAGGACCCTCTGATTATTCCTCATCTTGTTCTGTTATTCCTGTTCCGTTCACCTTGTTCTCTGGCTCCTGTTTCCAGTGATTCTTGATTTTGTCTTGCTGAGTACTTCCACTACTGTTCCTTGCCCTATTTCCTGTTCCAGTTCCTAGCTATGTTTTCCTATGTATTGTCCTTGATCTCTGTATATAGTCTATTTGTCTTAGAGTGTTTTGCCTTATTCTTGCATTAGTATTTTATCATATTGTATATTGTAATACTCTTAGGGGCATATTTATAAAGGGCCTAAAATAGCACCCAAAAATTACAGCCGCACAGCGCGGCCGTGAAAATAGCGATATCGCCGTATTTATAATTATAATATATGTATTGCGCCCCGATATCCGGTGGTAATTTTAAGTCCCTTCCTGGCGATACTTCACTTAGCACAATGCCTTCCCGGCGCCTCCGCTTCAGGGCGGGGCCGCCGCTTCCCACAGCCCAAGGGCTTTTTAGCTGCTCACTGGGGGTCCTGGTTCGGGCTGCCCAATCCCTTGCCCAGGAAGGCAAGGGCGAGGTGGGAGAATGCCCCACTGTGCCCCTTCGAGGTGGGCGTGCCTCCCAGGGCAGGTGCGACCACCCCTGCGATCCAGGGGGAATCTCGGGCGTTTTCGCCACCTTCAAGGTGGCAAAATAATATGGCCGAGATTAGCAATGCGTAACAGTTACCGCCGCTTTATAAATAGAGCAGCGGTAACTGTTCAGATAGGCATGAAAAGCTAACGATTCGTTAACTTTTCACGGCGTTTTCCGCCCATTTATAAATCGTGGAAACGTGTGATTTTTGCAAAAATGGCGGGAATAAAGGCCGCAAAAGTTAACGAACCTTTATAAATATGCCCCTTAGTCTTATTGTTTAGTAATTATTTATCATTTCACTGCTTGTTTGGTGTGTTCAATAACTGGTTAACCAGATCTCTGCTGCCCTTCAGTCTTTCATTGTTGTTCCCATCAGGAAGCGTGACACTAAAGAGTTCAAAGTATCATTCTTGTGCATTGAAGAGTGTTTCCATAAGAGCCTACTTTACTATTAACTAGAATGTGTTCTCTGTGCTGCTGAATGAATCAGGATCAATTGTTCCTGGCAAACTGCAACAACAACACACCCAATAAAATGTGTTTCAAACCATGTAGTCTGCTTTTCAAAAAATTTTCCAGTTGTGGAAATTTCTTTGAAATACACATGAAATATATAGAGAATTATTTAGTCCAAAGAAAACATTTTAATTTGTATTTGTAATTAGTGATTAATTAATGAAAAATGTAAAAAAAAAATAATATTGCTTGTAAAGCTAGACGTTCTTATAAATATGTGACACATAATCATGAGAGAGAAAATTTAAATATAATTTATTAGGAAGCAAAGACTCACAAACATATAGGACCATTAAAAAAGGTTAAAGAATCCTAGGAACTACTTTAATATGCATCTCAGTTTGGTTAGTAGTGATTAGCATACAGTATATGAAATATTAATAAAAACAACACAGAAATAACATTAAGTAAATTTAGTGATTAAATATAAAATGTAACTGTGCTCATAAAATCATAAACAGATAAAAATTGTAACTGGGAGGCTTTTTACATTTGGTGGAAAAGGAGTTGGTTTGATATGGGGACAATGAAGAGGGACACAACCGGCTCCCTTTTCTGGTTTCCTAGAAGAACCCACACAACTGTCCAACTGCAAACTGTAAAATGTATGAAACTTTATCTGCCTGTTAACTACCAATTTTAAGAGTAGCCAGTATCTGATTTCACCCCAGGAGATCACCAAGGAAACTGAGGACATGGGCTCAAAAGCATCAGTACACTGATTTGATATCTTTTGGGTATCCATATACTCCATTGTTTCTAGCCTTTACAGACCAATATATCAATTATGTATGTGTATATTTCCCCTATTAGGGATACTTTCCATTACTTCAGGAAAATGTGCACCCAAGCACAGTAAAGAGTCTCCCAGATTATGATGTGCACAGTGCTGATAAATCAACAGAAGAGGGAGACATACAGGGTAAGTTATCCTCCTTCCCAGTGCCAATTTTTCGCCATGCCTGATTGAAATAAGTCTAACACCCCCAAAGGAATTTTCCAAACGAAAAACCCTAACTTGCCGGTCTCTAAACCATCTACAGTGAATAATGTACAGTATAAAGTAGTAGATTGGATTAAAACCTGATTATTCTACCGTAGATGGGGCACTGCTTGAAGCAGTAAAAATGAGCCCAGATTAAGGTGTGCACAGTGCTGATAAACCAATGGAAGAAAGAGACACAGAGAGAGTAATGTTATCTTCCTTCTCATGAAAAATGAGAACTGTGTTATAATATATATACACACTATCACATGGTAAAATGCCATTGGTATTGTGGGCCTAGCCCTAAAGTTAATGCTTTACGTACGTAAACAGCTTTGGTTAGTTCAATGCGAAGCATTAAACTTAATTATGGAATTCACAATTTTAGCAGAAACCTGCCTTAAATTTTTTTTGTCAAGGCTATTGCGTCGAATGGCTTGTTCGCATAAGACCCGTTTCTGTCTGTTTCTGGACAGAAACGTGCTCTGCTGTACTTTTTTAACAGATCGGATTGATCCAGTCGTTTATAAAAAACACACAGCTGCATCCATTTCTTTCCAGAACCGGACACATTTTAATTAAAAAGATACCAAAAAAGGACCGCTATTCGAGCCCTAATTAATTGTTTATGGGGGATACTGCTCTCTGGTTTGTTTTTACTCTTTATCTGGTGTTCTTACACTTGTCTTTAATTTTTTTTTCTAATTATTTAAGAAAATTGATTTACTTTATTCTTTGTTCCTCTTGTCGTGTCTGATTTATACTTTAAATTAATATGTAATTACTAATTCTTTTGTATGTGTTTTTCACTGTCGTGGCCAGTACTCAGGAATTTCTGACAACAGAGCATTAAAACTAGAACATTATTCTGTTCTAAGGATCTGGAACTTGGCCACTTGGGAAAAAGTATTTTTAAATAGATTCATTTTACTTATTGTGGACTTATGAAAGGTTGACAGCTGCATTAGATATCTGGGGAGAAAAGTTTTATTTAATGCGATCAATCAATTAACACAAAATGCAAGCTTTTGGTGTTATTAGGGTGATAACACATACAGTAGGTGAATCGTGTTGATTTTTCATAAAAAACAGCTGGAAAGAAGACCAGCCAATATGTGGCCATATGATTGTTCATGCCAAAATATTAGTGGTACTGTTTTATTTCCTGGTTAGCAGCCTATTGATTATTAGTAGTCTATTAGTAGAGACAGTAGAGATGGACCCGAATCAGAGCCCGGTTCCAAAGTGTATTTTATGGTTTTGTTTGTAAATCCGATTTTTTTTTTTTTTAGCTGATACATATTCCCAGACCATTTCCTAGGTCCCTGAGCTATTTACGGTAAGTTACCATTGCTATTTAAACATTCATTTTAGGCAAATTTTTTTAATTCCTTTGACATATGTCAGCTTGCGGATTGTTTAAATTTTCCGATTTCAGTGAGTTCGGCCACCTCTATTAGACAGTAATATCAGGTTCTGGTTGACCTACAGATATAGCCTTTTGGTTATAAGTTACTGGTGTTTGCCAGGCCACTGTGTGATATAATTCTGGACCCTAAATGAAGGCCATCTTGTGTGTTAAACATGTATTTGCATTCCCAGAATGCTCATTCACAATTCTTTCTTATCACTTCATTAAATCTTTTATTTTTTGAAAACAGGTTTCTAACGAATTACAAAACCCCATGCTGATGTTTATAAATACATCAAAAAATGAGCTTTTATTTTCCATGAAATCATTGTTTCTGCTGTGTAATACATTATGCCTCATTCTTTCTTTCAGCTTATTAATTTCTTTTAGAAGCCAAAAGGATCTCAGAAGTAAATGCTTTACATCAGCTTTTTAAAACATGAATTTAAATGTAAATTACACATACTGTCAGTCTATACAAACTTACACTGCTATTTATTCATTTGAAACAAAATTTAACATGCAATACTGATTTTGTATTCATCTAGTCCCAAGGGTGTTCAGACAAAAATAATAAATAAATAACAATACAGTATGTGGTTCATTTAAAGGAGAATTTATACCATGTAATAGCTGACTTCTTTCTGGTCCTCCTACAGTCATTGTCACTGACTATTCTCCCATCTCTAATATTGAAGAGCATATGTTAATGAATGAAGGGGGGAGCTTGAAAACTGTCAGTTATGGCTACAAAGCAGCTTGCCTGTTGTTATTAATCTGCAGCAACCAATGAAATAATTTAATCTCGCAGTAGACCAGGTAAAAATAACATCTAATTTGGGTAAACAAGAAAGGAACATTTTGACAACCTGTACACTTTCTTTTCATGCCATACTAAATTTGAAAACTTTTTTGACTATTTTTTAAAGGATAAGTTTACTTATACCCCCCCCCTTATTTATTTACCCAGGGTGAATTGCTCCCCAGCTAAACACAGAAGAACATTCAGCAGGACAGAAAAAAATTGAGGTAATTTCAATTCAGTCCATAAACCAGACCACAACATAAGCTGCCACAGCTGTAACATATCTGCAGATATTGGGCAACTTTGTCTAAACTAAACAAGTTTTTCTTGTGCTGGAAGTTTGGTTAGACCAAATGGATGAATGTATTCATTCTGCCTACAAATTTTATTACAAAATTATTGTACTGCTCTGACCTGATGAAGAGGGTATATACCCCTGAAAGCTTGTCAACTTAATAAACTGTTAGTCCATAGAAAAAGTTCACTCTACTTACCACTTTAATACTCTATATTTATGCATTTTAGAAGAATGATCATGAACATTGTATAACAAGGCAACAAAAAATCACCTTCAAAAATTTTTTACTGTGAAAGACATAAAACTAAAATTGAGAAGCAATTTGCTTTCTTTCAGCTGTTATTTAATTGACACTTTTAAATATTTTAGGTTTTGTATATTAATGTCTTTGCTAACAAACCATGATGATTCATATTTTCTTTCTGGAATCACAGAATCAATCAGGCACTGTTTTGTTCTATTCAAGTATTTCTACATGTGCTATAAACTAATAGTGTTCTGCACTCTCTGAGAGATGTTTGTATGTCTGTGTGTGTGTAAACCTCTTTCCACATTGAGCTTGCTACTTATTTTTCCTTCAACTGGAGCCTTTTTGAAATTATATTTCTAGGAATCTTAAACTTGCCATAAATGTACCTTTGGTTTACATAGCAATACAAAGAAGTTTCTTTCATTTTTATATTGGCTATTAGTTAAACTGCACAACCATTCTTTGATATATCTACTGACCTATAAAATGGCATTGTGAATGATGGTCTGGCCTTTTTAGCTTTTCAAAACATTAACAAGAACTGATCTGTGAGTTTCCCTGATTAGAACTTTTTGCCAGGTGAAAGATCATTTCTGGAATTACCACTTTTTATTGTTTACATATAAAACGAATTAAATGAAACCATAGACAGAAAGTTTGTCCAGCATTATATGACTTTTTACACTAATGGTAAAGGCATTTACAGAGAGTTGGCTTGACTTTAGCATAGGTTTTGCTGGGTTTATTTGTTTTTGCAAAGCCAACTCCTAAATAGAGATTAAGTCTGCGTGGTTTAAGTCTGTGTGTTAAAGTCTGTGTTTAAAGTTGTGGTGTTATAAGTCTGGTGTGTTAAAGTCTGTGTGTTATGAGTTCTGTGTAAAAGTCTTTGTGTTAAAGTCTGTCAAGAGGTAAACCAGATCAGACTTTGATCTAGATTTGCTCTCAACAAGACTCCAATTCATAGGAAAACTGGTAATGAAAAAGTGTCACAAATGATTGTGCATGTTATATTAGTTATTTTAATTTTACTAGTGTAAAAAGTTATTTTTGGTTAGAACCATTTTACATTTGTTTAAGATCCTGCCTTATTTCATTATTAGGCAAAGCTTTGTACAATCTGCTTATTATTCAAGTCCAAAGGGGTGGCCCACCCTGTGAAAAAAGATAATCTACCAAGTGTGTTTTAGTGTCCTTTAACATGCAGGTAGGATTGTCAATACCACTTCAAATGCCTGTTTTTCCAAAGAAACCCCCGTTTTTATTATTATACTCGTAACCACTCTAATACTTTTCACAATAAAGTTGCTCATTTCTTTACCTTTTCCAGTTTGTTGATATTCGCTCTGTAGACGGTGCCCAGCATAGTTAAAAAAGGCCAACAAGCTCTTACATGGTCAGAAAGTTATTTTCGGTAACTTTTCTGTAACTTCCATGTTCTTCTCTACAGAGCCAACTCCTAACACTAGCCCTCTAAGGGTATAACAAGCGTTTATGATGTTTTTGTTCAAATTCATTTCTAAACATTAAATCTCACTTTACATTTCTCATCCTCCCCGAACTTAAATCACTCTGCAAGGTGGAGAGACTTGGACTGAGCCTACAGTCCTACAAAATTTAGTATGCTCACAAACACAGAGACTGTACTCTTAATGCTTGCTTGTGGGAGGTTATTTATTTATTACATTTTGATAGCCCAGTAATGCTGACAACCTCGATTAATTATTAACTGGAAGATACATTAATTTATTTTGGCACCATTAACACCAAATTCTATATTCAAATATTGTCTTATTATTATATTTTTATTGATTTATTTATGCAATTAGATAGGGATTAAAAAAACTTTTTCTATCGCCATTGCACACTATGTGAAAAATGACAGTAAAATAGCATGTGTGTCTTTACATTTTTACAGGGTAACCCTTTTGAAATAAAAAAAATGACAAAAGTGGATAAAGGTGATACCTTTTGGCTAACTAAGATAATCATAGCAACTTTTAGAACATTCTAGTTCCTTTTTCAAGCTTGCTATGACTATCTTCATTAGCCAAACAAAGTATCACCTTTATACCACTTTTGTTGTTTTTTTTCTTTCAAAAGGGTTACCCTATAAACATTTTGACTGGCTAACACGGTACACCACCTTTGCCTGTATCTTTATGTGAAACACTCCACTGATTCAGGTACAGAAGGGAATAATGTTCTTTTATTCTTTTGGAGATGACAGTTTAACATGAATAAAATTTCAAAAATCCCCAGGGATCAGGTATGCTGCTGTCTGTGAATGGAATAAATAACAGGATTGTGTATATTATGTTACAGTTACTAATGAGAACAGAATACCAATACCATGTTATGAAGCTATCATACTCTTAACCATATCTTGACATACATTTGACAAAGTAATTTGTATGCTGTCAAAACTGCCAAAACAAAAGATAATATTTTGTCATTCAGCCTGTGTTGGGAATATATAAGTGTAAATAAAGTTTTCAAACACATCAGGCTCATTTAACCAGAGCCGCTATTGCTCTGGTAAATGCACCTTCCGCGGTTCAATATCCCGTTTGCGAATGTGGGTAAATCCATGAAAGGTATTTACCCACTTTGGGATTTTAACTGCAGCTTTTGCTGGCGTTAAAATTATTCGCTAAACGCAATTTTGAATCACGAGTGTCGGATGCGCGGGTGATTTTTGCATATCCCACGCATCCAATGCTAATATGGAGTTAAAATCTTGCTAACCGGTAGCGATTTTAATAACTGATAACTGCTTTTTATTTCATTTACAGTAAATCCTTGGTATACCTGCCTGGCTTTCCACTAAGCAAAGGCTAAGGACTTGCAAGCGATAACCTTCATCCGAACCATTATAGTGGCTGCCAATTCAAATTGTTCTAGCCAATGAGTCCACTCCCTAGTTACCCCATCAATGATCTTTTTAAAAATAGGTTTGACAATTGGGCCTGGTAGAGCTACTGAGTCTAATTGGGGAATTTCATTCTGCAGGTACAAGGACAGGAGGATTTAAATCAATACTATCAGTAGCAGCCTCCATAGCTTAATACAGAGAACATACACAAAGAAAACAGGAAGAATAAATGGTATTACCAGAACAGCTGCCACCAATTTGTACCAGATCACTGCTTTATGGAAGGATATGGGTAGCATGGCACACAGACAGTGCACAATAACAGGTTCCCACACATAACATGTGCAGTAATCAGGGGTGTCTCTGCCTATGGTGCACCACTTTGAATATTGACCACCCTGTATATTGTGTGTCCGTAAGTTGGTGTACACTTATCTGTTGTCTCAGAGTTGTATCCAATAAGGTAATTTTTCTGTCCAATAAATCGGTCCCTCCCAACAGTGTACAGGATCTTATACACAGTATCTTATATACAGGATCTTTATCCAGGTCTTAAACCACAGGAATCTTATACACAGGATCTTATACACAGGGTCTTATACACGATGTTGGTTTGCGTCATATCAACTCCAAGCACACACCACAATCTACTTTCACTTTCTCTCCTCCTAGCCATACGGGATGTCTTGTCTTTTATCACTCACTGACACCCAACTGCAGCTGGAGGTGGTAAATAGGAGCCTTTGTCTATATAGGGTCTCAGCTCTGTAAGAAAGTTTAGTATTTTGTATATTTGTGTTGTACCTAATATAAGTCAGTGCTATTCTTTATATACATTTACTGATGTCATTTAAATGGTAAAATGAGATAGTACACACATACTATACAACTTTCCAATATGTAATATCATATACCCCCCACCACATTGGTAGCTCCTAAAAACTCAATGCAATTTCCTATGAATATATATATATATAATATTATTATATTATATATATATATATATAGTTTTGTATATAACACGCGCTCAAAAGTTTCTTGATCAATTCTTTATTTATCGGCTGAACTGCATATCAGGCGACGTTTCGGGAACCATCTGTCCCCTTTATCAAGCCCACAGTTCACAGCCCTTCCATAAAAGACAAAAATATAGTGAAAGACATTTTCCAAGTCACATGATATAATAAACACTCCCAATGCCCCACCCACTCGTTTACTCATAATTAAGTGTTTACAATATTAACAAGTAATCATTATCAAAACGTCTGAACAAGAGGAACTAGACAGCAGAAGACGCTAAGGAGGGACACAGAGACCTACATAAGTACCTATTACAATACCCATATCCAATTGCATAAATACACACAATAAATATGACACATATTCATTATCATAGATATACATGAAGATCTTAATCACGATTAAGGCCTGCTGGGTGCAAGTGTTCAATCTATGGACCCCCAGACCTCTCTTTTCCTCAATGAGTTCCTATCACCCCCCGCGTCTTGGTCTGGACACACATTCCAGAACCAGAACCGCAGGTCAGATTCCTTATGTTGAACCTCGTGAAAATGTACCGGTACTGGAAGTTTAGAATTGTGGAGTTTGATGCTAGATTTGTGTTGAAAATCCTATTTTTTTATCGGCTGGGTAGTTTCAACCATGTAAATTTTGTCACAAGGACGAGTAACGCATAAATAACTATTTGGAATCACAGTTAAAGTATCCTCTTAAAGGGAAGACCTCCTTGGTATAGGGATTTAAATTCTTTAGTTTTGATCACATGGTGGCATTGGTTTACAACTCCTGGCAAGGACATCCCATGGATGCCTGCCCCTTTTTTGGTTCATCCCGAATTGAACTCACCAAATGGTTATACAATGATTTCCCCTCTTATAAGAATAAGGGGGGGGTATAGAGAATTACCCCAACTATAGGGAAACCTTCCTTGAGTAAATCCCAGTGTCTCTTACACAGCTATTAATCGCTGGGCTCTGAATGAGTATGAGTAACAAAGGGGATCGCATCTCCCTATCTTAGGGACACTTTGCACCCAGCAGGCCTTAATCGTGATTACGATCTTCATGTATATCAGATTAATGAATAGTGTCAATATTTATGTTGTGTATTTATGCAATTGATATGGGTATGTAATAGTACTTATGTAGGTCTCTGTGTCCCTCCTTAGCGTCTTCTGCTGTCAGTTTTCCTCTTGTTGAGACGTTTTGATAATGATTACTTGTTAATTATTGTAACCACTTATTATGAGTAAACGAGTGGGTGGGCTTGGGATTGTCTATATACATGTGACTTTGAAAATGTCTTTCACTATATTTTGTCTTTATATGGAAGGGCTTGGAATGTGGACTTGATAAGGGGACAGATGGTTCCCGAACGTCCTGATATGCATTTCAGCCATAAAAGAATTGATCAGCAACTTTTGAGTGCGGTGTTATTTCAAAACTATGATATAGGGTCTTTTGGCTAATGACCCCGCTGAACACCTGCACCTGACTACCAGTTAAACTTAAGAAGGAGGAGTGTGGTACCATCTTATATATATATTATATATATATATTTATATATTATACATACAAGGATTGTGGAGCACTCCAATTAGGCTAATTTACAACTACATTAAGCGGAAGTGCTACTGATCTGTCAAACATTATACAAACATAGAAAAAGATAATCAATGCCATTCCTAGCCCACTACATTTCATATTATCACACTGGCATCCTTTATAAACAAGGTTTTTAGTATCCATTACTGTGACACATGAATAAAAGCCTTCCAACCACATCAAGGAACCCCAGTCTGGAAGGTCCTAACGTCTAACTTTTCAATTTCTTTTACTTTCAATTACGATTAGCAAACTTTTGCATTTCCATCCATACACACTGTATCCATATACAGGCTCTCTCGATAGATAATATTTATTATTTACAACCTACCACCTAAAGATGGGATCCTCAGGTCCTCAGATGCTAGTATACAAATTAAATGAAAGACAACAATACCTACTGATTAATTGGTTAACTGAATATTTTAACACAAGCTTTTGAAAAAAAACAAGATCATTGCCACCCACCTAATGCCTTTATTAATTGAATTTGATCACCACAATATCCACAATATAAATCCTATGCTAGTTGTCTTCATGCCCTTTAGAACATTTGTAAAGAGTGATCATATCAACCATTTTGGATAGTAACAGACTCAACTTCATATGTCCTTCCAAACAGCTGCTGCTCAGATGGCAAACTACAATGCATTGTAATGCTCCTCTAGTATCCCTTCAGCACAATACCCCAATCTCCACCTCTATCTTTACCTATAGTCAAGCCCCTGTTGCTGGAATTCTTGACATGCCTCACCAGGCACAGTTCCCACAGGACTTAGAGTACAGGCATCTTGCTGAGCGCTGGGGATACTCAAAAAGTCCAAAGCTTAACTGGCAGAACAGGCCACAAAACCAGCTGGACAGCTGGAAACAGAAAACACATTAGTAAAAAGAGATAGTTAGTGGGCAGATCTCAGGACAGGCAGCCGAGAATCATATTCAGAAGTAAGCAGAGGTCACAGCAATGAAATCCAGATACAGAACCATCAACAACACTTATACCACACCATAAACAAAGGCAAACCAAACTATAATAGTAATCTACAAAAAAGCAGGAAAAAAGGAGAGAAGCCAGGAACATTAAGGCAAAAGAAATTAAAGCTGCTGCCTTATCGTCTGGCTATTCTTTGATAAGTTAGTAGAAATGGCTCAACACACTATGCTCTATTTAGAGAACATGGTGAAGATAATGTATAATTAACATAACCTGTGAAGAATAAGTAAAAACAAAAACATGCTACTGCTAATTTTCAACCCGCCTCATTTTCAGCATAGAACAAAATAGGGTATATACCATTAATTTTTTTCAGCAATACATTTGTTAATAATGTGATCTCACCCAAGCATCATTTCATTTCTGTTTTTGTTAGTAGGTACACACCATAGCGATTGTTAGCATATTCCAATAATAAGGGTACACATATCTTGCTGGTTTTTTTACAAACAGTTATGGTGATTGCACTTTCGTGTACAAAACACAACTATTTAACAGCTCAGAAAAATTCCAAAATGCACCTTGGACAAAATATTACTTTGATAGTTTTTTCGTAGTGAAATTACTTTTTGCTTCTTCTAATACCTTACTAAACCTTCACCGTGTATTTCACAATGAATGTTGCAGAAAAAAAGTAGGAAAGTATGGTGGAAATTGTTAGTCAAAATTTACTGCCTTTTACAATAGCATTTACCAAAAAAACAGTAAAAATTACAGAAAATTTCTTTGCTGAACAATTCCACAACTTTAATTTTATTAATATATAATAATATATATATATTAATTAATATTCTTCTATGATTTGTCAACGATGGTTTGGTTCTATATACACTGAAGACGTCAATACGTTTCCTCTGAAAATCCGGACGGATCGTCCAGATTTTGGGATTTTCAAGCCTATTTTCACTAGAATTATCAAACGTTTGAGGATTATCAAAATAGCCTGAACGTTCATAATAAGCAAAAATACAATCTGAAACTCGAAAGTGTGTCCTACTCTTATTTCAAGGATTATCGAACGGTCAAGCCTATTTTTTTGATAATCCTCGAAAATAGGATCAAATGTTCGATGATAATCAAAATTTGTTCTGTTTTCGGTTTTTTGGATCTTCAGGATTTTACCGGATCCGGGAATCCGAAAAAATGGAACGAAACTGGTGGTTTCAGCCATCTCTATTCTGCAGTACCTGAAGATTAGTTCTTGGGACATATTTCTTCCAACATTTTTGTAGTGTTGTCCTAGTGTTTGCTATGCAATTAAAGCAGATAAACTGAGCGACTCTTACTATTGTGCTCTAATAATGCTATAAAATCACCTTACCGTAAGATGGAAATGAGAAACCTAATAAGAAATAATTATCCAGCTGCAGTTTAAGGAACTCTCTCTGGCTTGCGATCCGTCATCTAAGATGTTCCGGCTTAAAGGAATATGTTTAAAACTGACTGGGTCCTCTGTAGCTCTAGTTCTTTGCAATTTTATCTCTGGAGCATGGCAAACCTAATTTAACACTGTTCTCTGTCAGAATTAATGTAATTGAATCAATTGTGTATTGTATAAAGCAATTTGCTTGCATCATTGACCATAGTTATAAGTTTTCATCCAAATGAAAGCATCTATCCTAGACTGTTGATGTTTGAATGTGTTTGATGTTTGGTTGTGCAAACTGCTAACTTTTGTACATAATTAGATACTGATAACTGTTTGCATTGTTCTTACTTTATACAACACTTTGAATACGTACTGATGTGAAGGCACCCACATTTTTTGGTTCATTTACATGGACAAACTTTTAAATGGTTTAAAATAGTCTCAAATTTACTGATTTTACTTTAAGGAGAACTAAACTCATTTTCAAAAATCTAATGTGAAAGTTTTTCTCCCCAGAAAACACCTTCATTGTAAGATTCTTCTGTGTTACATTGCAATTAGTATATATGATAAATAGATTCTGTTAATAGAAGGCTTCCATGTTGTTTGCCGTACACCCACAGCCCTGAAGTCATCAAAAGAACCACCCCCCTGAGCCCAGTATTCACTGTCTCTATGCACAAAGTATTTTCTATACAGATTCCCACACCAATATGGAATCCCTGATAGACTTTGAAAGCTGCTTGTCACACCCCTCGATTTATTTACTGCAGTTAAGGGATTTCCTATTCCATTTTTTTTTTTAATTATTCTTTTCCTAGCAAAAGAAGCTCGTCCAAAGTGTAGCTAGGCGATTCTCTGCTTATTCAGTGTTGGCTCACGGATAAGGCACCGGTTTAAAAAAATACCAGTTCAGAGGTCACAAGTTCAATATCCCAGATAAAGTTTTAAATGTTCCTAGGCTTTCAGCTTATCAGTGGTGGGCTCCACCTGTAATGACACCAGGTTTAGACACATACAGTTCAGAAATCACAGTTCAATACCCCAGCTCACCCTACAAATGTGATTATAGCAATTTATGGTGAAAAACAATATACAGGGGGAAGATGCAATATATTTCTCTATCACAACATACGTGCACTCGTTTCTACAATGTATTAACCACTTTGCGACCGTTATACATTGCAAAACGCTAGCAGTAAGTTGCAACCTTTTGCGCATATTTTAATACACCATTGGAAGAGTTAATTTTTTAGTGCAAAAAAATGGCGCAAGATTTATTGCATCGCTTTGCGTTGTGCAAAGAAAAAGAATTTGTGACGGTGCCAAACCTTCACTACCCACATAAGTGCATAGGTTAGCGTGATTTGTAGCGCTTTATTTTCTCGTTAATGCGATTTGCATCTCCCTGACATGTTTTTGGGACACCCAGTACAGGACAGGTAGTACTGACACGTTATATGTTGTGTATTTCACATTTGTAGTGGGTTTGTCAGATATGTTTCACACACCTGTTTGCTATTACCCGGGGAGTGAGGATTGGAGACCTCCTGTCTGGCAAACAGCCAACAACAGTGTGCAGGGTGAGTTTTGGAGTATATCACCATAAGGGATGTACCAAAAGTTTCAAAGCCAAACCTATTTTTCTGATTGAAATTTCATTAGTTGAACTACCAATGACATCACAGAGCTACGGAAATTTAGACCTACAAAATCAAGTTTCAACATTAAAAATTTTTAAGTTTCACAGTTAGGTTTTAACTGTTGAAATCGAAACCAAACTCTTGTCTGTTCCTCCTTCCAGGGGAACTCCATTGTTGCATTATTACTTGTAATTTGTGATATGTATGTTTGAAATACCTAATTTTTTTATAAAGCGCCACTTGGGTACGCAGTGTTGTCATTAATACAATACAAGCATATAAACATTACATTTGCATAAACAACTTTTCAAACGTTAAGAATATAAAGAAATAATATATATATATATATATATATATATATATATACAACAAAAAATATATTATATATATATATATATTTATATACCTTATATACTCGAGTATAAGTCGAACTTTCAAAGCTTTAAAATTAGCCTGCAAACCTAACCTCGGCTTATACTCTGGGTCAGTCCTATATTTAGCCATGATCACAAATTCCAAATGCTTGCATTTGTGAATAGTACCCAGTAGGTGGCTGTGTTTAAAAAATCCTTCACCTGCACAGGTGAAGTTACAGGAGTGATCTGCCTTTACACTTCTTCCTGCTTCTTGTAACTGGCTTGGCCGGACTCACTCAGCACTGTCACTGCTCTCTGGATGCTTTAAATCTGGTGTCTTTTTCAGTTTGGGGCAAAATGGCTGCTAGTTCACTGCAAGTGACAGCTTGAAAACTACAACACCTCAGGTGACATTTTAGCTATTGGAGTCAGAAGTCCTTTACTATATGGTGGTCAGAGTGCCCTTTGCTATTGGGTCAGAGTGCCCTGTTACTATATAGTTATTATAGTGTTGAGGTTAAAAAGACATACTCACATCCAGTTCCACCATCTACGCAATATCCTCTTTCACTGCTAACTGTTGATCCAGAGGAGGCAAAAAAAACCCCACCAATTATGAAGGGGAAAAAAATTCCTTCCTGACTCCAAGGGGCAATCGTAAAATTCCCTGGATCAACTCTACTTATGTAGTCAAACCAGTAACTTGCAACATTCCTGTTTGCAGAAACTCATCCCGCTTTTTTTTTTAAACTGACCAATGAACTTGCTCATAACAACGTCCACTGGAAGACTTTTCATAGCTTTACTGTTCTCACCGTGAAAAACCCTTTCCGAGCTTGAAGCCCTAAACCTTTTTTCTTCAAGTCTTAAGGGATTTCCTCGTGTCCTTTGACATGTTCTTTGGTGAACAATCGCCCCAAATAGTTTTATTGTCATGGCCCGTTAACTGTATTTATACCACAATAATCATATACCCCACGCCCGCGCGCTTTCTCGCATACAGATAATTGGTACTTTTCCAGTCTCTTCTTCATATTCAAGCTCCCCAATCCATTTAGTTCCCTTCTCTAACCCTTTCCATTTCAAAATGTCCTTTTTGTACACAGGATTCCAAATTGCACTGAATATCTAAATGAGGCCTTACCAATGCTGTTTAGAGATGGAAATTACATTTTCCTCCTTTGAATCAATACCTCTCTTTATCAAGACAATACCATGCTGGCTCTGCTGTTCTGCCCTGGCACTGCTTGCTACTTTAAGTTTAGTTATCCACCAAACTCAAGATCCCTTTCCAACAGGGATTCATTAACACATAGCCATTTATAGTATAGTAGCACAAGGATTTTTAAGTCCAAAATGCATCACCTTACATTTATCGACATTGAATTTCATCTGCCACTAAGCAGCCCAATGTGACAATCTATCTAGCATCCCCTTGCAACGATTGCACATCCTCTGAAGTTTTTAATGGTCGACAAAGGTTTTTGCGTCAGCAAACCACAGTAAACCTTGCTGACAATACCCACCTTCCAAATCATTAATAAGTAGATTAAATAGAAGCGGCCCACCACAACCCTGTGGCACCCTACTTATCACTTAAGTCCATAATAGATGTCCATAATGATGAAGCCCCATTACAACTACTCTCTGCATCCTATTCATAACCATTCTCTCCATGTACAAATGTGACTCCCCAGACCAACAGACCTTAGCTTATACATTAGTCGCCTAGTGGGGACTGTATCAAAAGCCTTTGCAAAATCCAAGTAAACTACATCTACTGCTTATGCAGAGTCTAAATTTCTACTTACTTTCACGCATAAAAGCCAAGCAAGTTAGTTTGACAAGATCTATTCCTCCTAAATCCATGCTGGTTACTACTTATAATGCCAGTCCTTGAAACATAATCTAGAACTTGTTCCCTTATTAACTTTCCAGGAATCTTCCCCTGCCACTGAAGTTAAACTTACAGCCTGTAATACCCGGCTTGAAACTTCTACCCTTTTTTGATATTGGAATAACTCATCCTTTTCCAATCCGGATGCACAACTCACCGGACATGAGGAATCAGCAAAAATAAGACACAATGGCCAGATAAACTGAACTTAGCTCCCTAAGGACCCTGAGGATGTATTTTATCCAATCAGGGGATTTATTAATATTAACCTTATTTTCAGCTGTTTCTGTACTCATATCCTCTAGTTAAACAAAGTGCAGCTTGATCTTTTTATACGCATTTATTCCTACTATACTTTATATATCTGTACTTGGTAGTCTTCTATAGTGTATGGAAGTCAGAGTGCCATTTCTATAATGGGGGTCCGAAGGCCCTTTACTATAAATGGGGGTCACCTAGAATTGTAAATGATGGTAGTACTTAATTACAAGTTTATGAACCTTGCCACCTGCCCAATGTTTAGAGAAACTACAACCGCAAGTCTCCTGGAGTTGTTGTTTCTCAAATATCTTGGAGTGCCAGGAATTGGGGGTTAGCCTAGTCTGGTATTTTGCTATTGGTGTATGGTCTACTGTATGTGGAAGCTCTGGCTGTCGCAGATGTTAAAGGTCAACTTAAGCCACAAAGACAATACTAAACATATGGCAGTAGTGGGTCAAATTTTTACGCGTGCATGCTTTTACTCAAGTACAATCAGTTATTAACAATTATTTTCTCAAGTAAAAATAGTACCCGATCTTCGCTAGAGGTACTACTCGAGCTATATTGATATTACATATATAGAGATCATATATATATATTATATATATATATATTAAATAGAAGGCCATAATTTAGAAATGAGTCGTATTTCGCACTAATTTTATTAGCACAGTGCTTAATCGGTAAATTCTTTCCGCAGCTATGGTATACATTTACACTCTAATGTTCATTAATTTTATCAAAGTTTGGTCATAGAATAACCATGGCAGTATGTAAACTGAAATGGTTATCCTATGGGGATTGTAAATCCATATGATCGATTAATCGTCAGATTAACAATACTTCTTTTTCACGATCGTAAAATTATCGTAATGATTGGTTTTAGCAAATACTAAACTGAGGCGTAAAAGGCGTGGTATCGCCATAAAGTGAAATTCGCAGCTTTATAAATCATGGCCTCTAAGTGTGGTGTTGTCGACTGTTTATAGAAAGAAACCCGCTCCCACAAGAGCTTAACAATGCTAAGTGGGGAGGGACAACTAAAGGATTTACTAAGTCGGGGGCGAGAGATATTAGTCGATTTACTTATATCTCGTAATTTGTAATTTAGTAGTATCTATTAATATATATTTTTACTATTATACTCAATCCATCAATAGCAATTCTGTAAGATTATTTTTAATCGCGGGCGCATTTCTTGAAAACTTTGATAAAGTTAATAATAATATAGATTTATATACACGATTTTCTGAGGGGGTAATTTGTGGTCTGGACAATGTCCTTATGGAATCTAAACAAAGTAGAAGCATTGTCTCTGGCAGTAAGTAGCGACATCCAACCTTCCCTAGGGTAAAACAAAAATAGTTTTCAATCATTATAATCAAAAAAGGTAATTTCAGAGACTGTTATGCAAACCTCAGATAGTGCGCAGGCGAGAGGATAGTGAATTCCGTGATTAAACTATTGTATACTGTTTTCTTTGGCCGGCATCATATAAACGACGTGTTAATACAAGGGAATAGGGTTTTGTTTTAACTTAGAAATCTCTTCTCAAAGAAACATTGCAGTGAGAGAATGCTGATAGATAAGCTGCTTCCATACACACAGACCATAAGCAATTTTCCGTTTTGTTTGTAAAGAGAATCATTGTTTACCAAAACATTCCATTTTTTATATAATCCATTAGTACAAGACGAAAAAACTAAATATATAACATAAATTAGTATTGCATATTGTATTGTTTGAATATGCAAGGCTACAGATAACTGAAGAATAAGGTAGAGGGCATTATCAATAAGTGTTGCTCGAATTCAGAGTTTATGTTGAAGTGCTGTCCCTTGAGAGATGGGGAAACATTAATACAAGGAGTCTCTCCATTAAGATGGTCCTTGTTACAGTCTGTCTAGTTAGTCCCTTTAGTACCTTTTATAACTAAAAGTCTTTTGCAATTACGTGATTCATCAGCAGTCAGCATACATCAGATACGCAAATATTTCTCAGGACAATAAATTAGAAGCCTGTGATAGGCACACATACTGATTATTTTGGTCCCAATTGCTCCCCAAAGCTTATTTTGGTTAGGGGGCCATGTGATTGAAAAAGAATTGTCAGTTCAACACATCTATCCCTAAACCATTTTTTAAACAATGGCTATGGAAGCGTTGGCTAAGATCAATGGGATGTGAAGGGCCGCATGCTTGTTCGATGGGCTGTCCACGCCTTATAAAAATTACCTCTTCCTGCCGCGCCCCTGCCGCAGCCCTTCTGCTTGCTGACACTGCAAGTCAGGGAGCTGGTTACCGTCTGCCACGTCCCAGTAGTTGGCTGAGTTAGGAAGCCAATAGAGTTCAGGAAGGGACTTTCTAAAATATCTTGTTATAGTGGTTGGGGGTCTGGGGCAGTGAATATACCACCATATGGCTAAAGGGTATTTATGGTAGGGGGTAGGATCGCGGCAAACAGAGGGAGAGAGGGAGGAAGGAGGGGGGGGCTGGCCTATTGTGCATGCCAACTTTTCCTATAGGGACTGAAAGAGGTACTAGAGCCTATATGAACTCTGGCAATCTTCCTGGTGGCTTTAGGGGGAGGGGATTACAGGAAACCATTTGGAAGCTGGGATGTAATTAAGGTATTTTATTACACTACGAGTGGGCCATTAGTGGGTTAACTATAAGTTTTGGGGTGGACATGCCTTTAATTTTAGTCTACTTAAAGTTTATCTGCTCTGGGGAGCATTGTCATACATGATACTGACCTGTATAGTTCCTTCTCCAATCGTTTTGAATTCCAGTTCGGGGCGCTTTAGGTATTCTTAGACTTTAAACAGTACCTGTCGAAGAATATGCAGATGGTAACTAGTGGTTGCGGAAACAAATAGAGGATGGGCCTGGAATCTTGATGCGCCGAGTTTGGGGTAAATTTGATTGAAGGCTATAAGGATTGAAGGAGTAAGCAACGCATACTCCGTTAATTTCCTGGTGCTTTTCACAGATCATTAAAGAATATGTACACTTTTCATGTGAACTATACTATCTTAAAAAGGCATAATTGTTTGAAAGTCTCTTCAAGTATGCCAGATGTCGGGTTAACAGGTTCGTAATTACAGGGCGGCTATGCTATTCTAAGTGATTAAACGCCTACGCGGGGCCATGGAATGCATGGAATCCGAAATTCAAGGAGATTTTTTTTTCTGACTGGTGCGTACGCTGTTGTGGCTTGAGTCGCCTAGAACTCCGCTACAGTCCTGTGTTGTCTTACCTGATGCTCCTCCTCTGCTGGGGCAGAGCTCTCCTTACAGAATTGTAAATGGATGAAGAATTGCCTGCCGCTGAATATTCTGCCCAACATAACTGGAGAGTTTTACGCAGTACATATTAATTATTTTTGAGTTGGCAGGCATTTTACTGATGCTCATGTGTGAAGCTGGTCTGTGGTCAATCATAGCGGGCACTCAATGGGGGAAGGAGCATTATCAGTACACCTTTATCTATAACGGATTTTTTATGACAACTTCTGTGCAATAGTAGGTTGGGGGGAGAAGGGTCCGATCCTGGTAAATTGGGGTTTTCTGTAATCCGGAGGTCACTGACTCGCAAACTATTTGCTGTATAATGGAGGGTCCGCATGATTCCCGTTATTGCTGTAATATGGATAGTCCCCTGGCGCGGTCATTTGCTGTACAATTTGGAGGGTTCCCTGCCCATTTGGCTGTAATATGGATGTCCCTGACCCCATTTTCTGTGAATATTGTAGGGTCCCTGGTCTATTTAGCTGTATATGGGGGTCACTGACTGCCATTTGCTGTAACTATAGAGGGTCCGCAGCCGTATTTTGGGCTGTTATGAGAGCGCCCCTGACCGCGATTTGCTGGTAATGATGGGGGTCGCTGCTGCCCGTGTGCTGTTAATATGTGTGGTTCCTGGCCCATTTGCTAGTGATATGGAGGTCGCCTGACCCATTTGCTGTAATATGGAGGGGTCCCTGGACCTGCGTTTTGGGCATAATATGGAGTGGTCCGCTGATCCCTTTGCAGTAATTGGAGGGTCCCCTTGGGCCACCCTGGAACATAAAAAAAACACAGGTCCCATATGACCCATGAAGCCTTAATATGAGGGTACCCGAAAAAAACAAACCTGAAAAACGCAAAGAAAACTTCATGCTGTAATGGCGCCTGACCCATTTGCTGTATATGATGGGAGGTCCACCCATTGCTAATGAGGGCCCTGGTACTTTGCTTATATGAGAGGCCTCCCGATTGTGCTATAGGCCGCTTTATTTGTTGTAATATGGATGGGTCCAGGCCCACTTGCTGTAATATGTGAGGCCCCGTGACCCCGCATTGCTGTAATATGGAGCTCCCTGACCCATTTGCTGTAAGTTGAGGGGTCCTTCCTGGCCTCTTTGCTTTAATTGGCGGGTCGGCCTGAGGTTCCGCATTTCTGTGATATGGAAGTCGCTGATATTGGTGCTCGGCTGGACCCTATTTGCTGTATATAGTCTGCATCTTATTATGAGGTCGCTGACCCATTGCGGTAATATAGAGGGTCCCGCTACACCCCATTGCTGTAATATGGAGGGTCCTGGTGCTATTGCTGTATATGGGGGTCACATGACCCATTTTGCTGATATATAGAGTCCAGCCATGCGTATATGGGCCCCGCGACGGTCCTTTGCTGTAATATGGAGGGTCGTCCACTTTTGGTAAGAGGCCCCTGGACTTGCTTTAATATGGTGGTCGGCATGGCCTCATTTGCTGTGTATGGAGGTCCCCTGACCCATTTGCTGTGATCTATAGGGTCCCTGACCCATTTGCGTAATATGGATGTCCGCCTAGACGCATTGCTGTAATATAGAGGTCCCTACGACATTTGCTGTATATGATGGAGGTCCCTGACCATTTGCTGGTATAAGTAGGGTCCGTGACCCATTTTGCTGTACATATGAGAGGTCCCTGACCCTTTGCTGTAATATGGAGAGTGTCCGTGACCATTTGCTGTATAATGGAGGGTCCCTGGCTCATTTGGCTGTAATTATGGAGGGCTCCGCTGCCATTAAGGGGCCTACCGATTTGCTGTAATATGAGTGGTCCTGAACCCATTGCTGTCAATATGGAGGGGGCCCTGAAGCTCATTTGCCTTGTATATGTGAGGGTCCCTGCCCATTTGCTGGTAATAAGGAGGGTTCCTGGACCCATATGCTGTAATATGGAGGGTGTTAGCTAATTAGGGCCCTGAGACCTTGCTTTGTTAATTGATTGGTGTATTGGGGTAGGTCCCTGGTCTAGTTTGCTGTACGATATGTATGGGGGTGGAGGGGTCCCTGACCCATTTGGCTGTAATATATGTAGGGTCGAGCCAGCGCCCATTTGGCGTAATATGTGAGCCCCTGCCCATTGTGCTGTATATAGGAGGGTCCGCTGGCGCCATTTGCGTTAATATGGTAGGTCCCTGTGCCCATTTGCTGTAATATGGAGGGTCCGCTGACCGCTTGCTGTAATATGGAGGCCCCTGGCCCATTTGCTGTAACTATGGAGGGGCCCTGGCCCATTTGCTGTAATATGAGTTCCACTGGCCCATTTTGCTGTATATGAGGGTCCCTGACCCAATTTGCTTGTAATATGGAGGCCCCTTACCATATGCTGTAATATGGAGGCCCCTGACCCATTGCTGTAATATGGAGGTCCCTGGCCCATTTGCTGTAATCATTGAGGTCCCCTGCCCATTTGCTGTACTATTGAGGGTCCCTGACACCATTGGCTGTAATATGGAGTGCCCCTGACCCATTGCTGTATGGAGGGGTCCCCTGGCCCATTTGCTGTAATATGGAGGTCCCTTGGCCCTTTGCTGTAATATTGGATGGTCCTGACCTCGATTTTGCATGTAATATGGAGGGTCGCAGACCCCGTAACCCATTTGCTGTAATATGAGGGTCCCTGGCCCATTTCTGTAATATAGAGGTCACCTGGCCCATTTCTTAATATGGAGGTCCATGACCCATTTGCTGTTATATAAGGTCCCGACCCTTGCTGTAATTTTTACGCAGTACTAAAGGTGACATACTCTTGTTACCAAAAACGGTTATCCTGAACCACTTTTAATGACTTACATTATGATATCATTTTCATTTGAAGATTTCAGTGGGCTGTGCGTTTGTTCGGAAAAACAGGTACCACACATATAAAGCCCCATACTGCGGGTCCAACGGTATCAGCCTTTATCGGTACTGTGTGTACCTCGCTTAAAGTACAAATTTAAGCTCCCCTTCCGCGACAAGGCCAATAGAAGACAC
Source organism: Hymenochirus boettgeri (assembly GCA_019447015.1). Lineage (NCBI taxonomy): Eukaryota > Metazoa > Chordata > Amphibia > Anura > Pipidae > Hymenochirus > Hymenochirus boettgeri. The sequence continues at coordinate 26,437 of JAACNH010003337.1, forward strand.
GCTCTGCAACAGAGCGTACCTTCCTATTGGGCTTGTCGCGCAAGGAGAGGAGGGGGGAGCCACCAGAGCAGAATTGCAGCTTCCGACAGGCTCTGCCCCCTCCTCTCTTGTGCGACATTGCAGAGCGTGTCTTCCCTATGGCCTCGTCGCCAATGGGGAGGAGGGTGTGGGCTCACCGGAGCCGAAAGCCTCGTAAACTGCGAAGTTAGCAAACCCATGGGTGTAGGCCTAGTGGGTTTCAGTTCCTCACCCTGGGTAAAAGTACTGACTGAGGAACGAGGAGGCAGAGGGAAGGTAGTAAAATAAATGTTAATTAACATCCAACCTTTTGTGCATGATTCAGTCCAACAATCTAACGGTCGTGTAGGTGGGGGAGGGGACAAGTGAAACCTACTGAGAATGCCTGCTAATTTCTGTGAAATTCTTTCTAGGGGGTAGGGGCAGGTAGTGAGTTGGAGGTTGGTTGCACAGACAGGATCACTATTAACAAAACTATGTAATTAACTGTGAGTGCTAAGTCCTTCTCACGAGTTTTTCCACGACATTTTGTCCATGGATCTTTCCTGTATATGAGACATTGTATGAAGTGGTGAAAGCGTTTAAATAGGAATTAGGCATTTAGACCATTGTTTTTTGACTATCAACTAAAGCTTCATACACAAGCAGTTGTATCCGGACAACTTGCTCATGGTGTAGGACGCTTTTTAAGCGGTTATAACTATGACTGTCCATTGGCAGAACCAATCAAACCTTTAATGGAGTTTTTATGGCTGTTTAATATTTATTACCTTCCGATGAGTGCATTGCATTTTCTTTCTACCAAAATACTATCGCTTCGTACCCAGTTATACATAGCTCGGTACCCGTGATACATAGCTCTATCCATTGGATATATATCTTGGTAAACCCAGTGATACAATAGCTCGGTGCCCAGTGATACATAGCTCGGTACCCAGTGAGATATACTGTAGCTCGGTACCCAGTCAGCTATAGCTTGGTACCCTGTAGATATAGCTCTGTACCTCAGTGATACATAGCTCGTGGCCCAGTGAAACATACTCGGTACCCAGTGATAATAGCTGTAGCTCGGTACCAGTCAGATATACTTGGTACGCCACTTGATATATAGCTCGGTACCCAGTGATATAAAGCTCGGTACCCAGTGATACCTACTTCGTTACCCATTGAGATATAGCTCAGTGCCCAATGATACATAGCTCGGGTACCCAGTGATACATAGCTCGGTAAGCCCATAGATATTAGCTCATTACCCAGTGAGAATTAGCTCTGTACGCCCAGTGATACATAGCTTGGTACCTGCAGTGAGATATAGCTCGATACCCAATGATGCACAATCTCTGTACCCAGTGTATATAGCTCGTCCCAGTGATACAATGCTCGGTCCGCAGTGATACATAGCCTCGTTAAACCCGCAGTGATACATAGCTCGGTACCCAGTGATACATAGCTCTGTACCCAGTGATTACTAGCTCGGTCACCGCAGTGATACATCAGCTCGGTAACCCATTGATACATAGCTCGGTAACCCAGTGATAATAGCTCGGTACCCAGTATACATAGCTCGGTACCCAGTGATACAAGCTCGTAAACCCAGTGAGATATAGCTCGTTACCCAGTGAGATATAGCTCGAATACCCAGTGATATATAGCTCTGTACCCAGCGAATACATGCTCTGTACCCAGTGATACATTGCTCGTAACCCCAGTGATAACATAGCTCGGTACCCGTGATACATAGCTCGGTGTCCCCTGTGATGACATAGCTCGTACCCAGTGATACCTAGCTCGTAACCCAGTGATCCCTAGTCGGTACCCAGTTGATACCTAGCTCGTACCCGTGATATATAGCTCGTACCAACCCTTGAGATATATATCGATACCCCCAGTGATATATAGCTTTTACCCAGAGATACATTGCTCTGTACCCAGTGATACTTGCTCGGTACCCAGTGATACAAGCTCGGTACCCCAGGATACATAGCTTGGTGCCCCTGGAATAATCGCTCTGTACCCAGTGAATACATAATCTTGGTACCCAGTGTACATAGCTCGGTACCCAGTAATACATAGCTCGGTACCCATTGATACATAGCTCGGTACCCAGTGATATATAGCCCTATTACATTTAATTTATTAACCCTTTTTGTGCCTGTAAGGTGCACCAGACGAGGGACTTTTTGTCCCGACCAAGTGTCGTCTACTAGGAAACCGCACAATTGGCCATGATTTACTAACAGTTCTGATCGCCTGTTTGTCCTGAACGAGGCTCACCCCACCACTGCCGATCTTTCCAACCGACGCAATACACGCACTTGGAATCGTTCGGAATAGGTTCGAAAAGATTGTATGCACAGCCCTTAGCTAGAAACACCAGGTGGTGTTCTGACCTGACTACCGACCCACATAATTTTAGTCCGATACACGTTAAATCTTTCTCCAATTAGAAATGATTGGCCATGAAAATTTTTATGCAAAATCTTGGGCTTTCGCTATTTTCCCAGACTATATTTCTACCTGGCTACAATCAGTTTGAACGTGTTTTCTTGTGTGTACCTTTTACTTACTTCCCTATGTGACAGCCCCCTTCCTCCTAACATGTGTAAATGCGTTTCGGTTCGTCGGATCGTTCCCACGAATCTGCCAGGCCGTAACAATTCTCACTAAAAACGGTTTGTTCGCAATGCTTGTAGGCGCTCGCCGTAGGGTGTTGTTCCTCACTCAATTGGGCATGTGTATGAACCTTTACTGTGGATTGCCCTTTATAACCATAAACACAGTTGATAAAGATGCGTCAGGCGAAGAAGAAACAACAGCTGAACATCTGTTTCGGCTAACAAAGACCCATACCATGGCAACCGATTATTGCTGAAACGATTGTGCATATAGGGGGTTGGCCCCCCGACAATCGCACGACTCCCCATTACTTTGGTTAATGGAGATGCCCTGGCCGAGGAAATTTTTCGGCTCTGAAATCTTAACGACCACAAGGCCTACGGGAAAGTTTCGCGGCCTGTATACTTATAGAAAGAACATGGTGCAGAGCTGCACGTGGCATACCCTCCAACATTTCCCTTTAATATGTATACTTATAGAAAGAACATGGCGCAGAGCTGCACGTGGCAATACCCTCCAACATTCCCCTTTAATATGTATACTTATAGAAAGAACATGGCGCAGAGCTGCACGTGGCATACCCTCCAACATTCCCCTTTAATATGTATACTTATAGAAAGAACATGGCGCAGTGCTGCATGTGGCATACCTTCCATCATTGCCCTTTAATATGTATACTTATAGAAAGAACATGGCGCAGAGCTGCACGTGGCATACCCTCCAACATTCCCCTTTAAGTTGTATATCTTATAGAAAGAACATGGTGCAGAGCTGCACGTGGCATACCTTCCAACATTCCCCTTTAATATGTATACTTATAGAAAGAACATGGTGC
>JAACNH010003338.1:6781-29895 GCA_019447015.1 Hymenochirus boettgeri
CTTCTGTACAGTACCAATTTCCAATCTAGTAAAACATCTAATCTATTCCGTTACCAATCCAATCTAGTAAAACATCTAATAGTTCCTGTATACAATCCCATCTAGTAAAACCATCCTATCTAGTTCGTATACAATCCAATCAGTAAAACATCTAATCTAGTTCCCGTACAACAATCCAATCTACGTAAAACATCTATCATCTAGTTCCCGTATACAATCCAATCTAGTAAAACATCTAATCGTTACCCGTATACAACCACATCTAGTAAAACATCTAATCTAGTTCCCGTATACAATCCAATCTAGTTAAACATAACTAGTTCCCCGTATACAATCCAATCTAGTAAAACACTCTAATCTAGTTCCCGTATACAATCCAATCAGTAAAACATCTAATCTAGTTCCCGTTATACAAATCCAATCTAGTAAAACTCTAATCTAGTTCCCGTATACAATCCAATCTAGTAAACATTTAATCTAGTTCCCGTATTACAATCCCATCTAGTTAAACTCTAATCTAGTTCCCGATACAATCCAATCTAGTAAACATCATCTAGTTTCCGTATTATACATCCAATCTAGTAAAACATCTAATCTGTGTAAATCACTCCGTAAACTCAATACTAGTCCTGTATACAATCCACTCTAGTAAAACATCTAATCTAGTTCCCGTATAAACATCAATCCTCGTAAAATCTAACTCTAGTTTCCGTATACCAATCCAGCTATAACCCCGTAAACCACATAGTCTAAATCTAGTCTCCCGTACACTAACTCAATCTAGTAAAACATCGATCTGTTCCCGTATAACCTCAATCTAGTTGTAAAACATCTATCTAGTCCTATACCATCCAATCTAGTAAACATTCTAAGTCATATCTGTTTCCCGTTATCATATATGTAACAACAATCTAGTGATAAATTTGATGATTATTGTATGTTCCCGTATACCCAAAAGTCCACCCCAGCTATTAGTACACCAAACCATTCTATCTATAATATCCCGTCCTATACCATCTCCTCTTTATCTTATAATATAAAGAGCGTATATCTCGTTTCATTCTAGTAACAATCTAATTCCCTATACAATCCAATCTAGTAAATCACCGATAATCTAGTTCACTAGTTGTAACATCCCAATTAGTAAAACATCTAATCTAGTTCGTACATATCACCAATCTAGTAAAACCGATTAATCTGTTACCGCGTATACAATCCATACTAGTAAAACATCTAATCTAGTTCCCGTATACAATCCAATCTAGTAAAACATCTAATCTGTTCCCGTTATACAATCCCAATCTAGTATAAACACTTAATCTAGTTCCTTATACAATCCAATCTAGTAAAACATTCAATCTAGTTCCGTATACAATCCAATCTAGTAAAACATCTAATCTAGTTCCCTGTAACAAAGTCCAATCTAGTTTAACATCTAATCTAGTTCCGATACAATCCAATCTAGTAAAACATCTAATCTAGTTCCCGTATACAATCCAATCTAGTAAAACATCTAATCTAGTTCCCTTATACAATCCAACTAGTAAAAACATCTAATCTAGTTCCTGTATACAATCCAATCTAGTAAAACACTAACTAGTTCCCGTATACAATCCAATCTAGTAAAACATCTAATCTAGTTCCCGTATACAATCCATCTAGTAAAACATCTAATCTAGTTCCCGTATACAATCCATATAGTAAAACATCTAATCTAGTTCCCGTATACAATCAATCTAGTAAAACATCTAATCTAGTTCCTGTATACAATCCAATTAGTAAAACATCTAATCTAGTTCTCCGTATACAATCCATACTAGTAAAACATCTAATTAGTTCCCGTATACAATCCAATCTAGTAAAACACTAATCTATTCCCGTATCAATCCAACTAGTAAAACATCTAATCTAGTTCCCGTAATACAATCCAATCTAGTAAAACATCTAATCTAGTTCCCGTATACAATCCAATCTAGTAAAACATCTAATCTAGTTCCTGTATACAATCCAATCTAGAAAAACATCTAATCTAGTTCGTATACAATCCAATCTAGTAAAACATCTAATCTAGTTCCTGTATACAATCCAATCTAGTAAAACAACTAATCTAGTTCCCGTATACAATCCAATCTAGTAAAACATCTAATCTAGTTCCCGTATACAATCCAATCTAGTAAAACATCTAATCTAGTTCCGTATACAATCCAATCTAGTAAAACATCTAATCTAGTTCCTGTATACACCATCTAGTAAAACATCTAATCTAGTTCCTGTATACAATCCAATCTAGTAAAACATCTAATCTAGTTCCTGTATACAATCCCCCAAACAATCTAGTTAAAACATCTAATCTAGTTCCTGTTACAACCAATCTAGTTAAAAACTAGCTAATCTAGTCCCGTATACAATCCAATCTAGTAAAACATCTAATCTAGTTCCCGTATACAATCCAATCTAGTAAAACATTAATCTAGTTTCCCGTATTTATACAATCCAATATAGATAAAACATTAATCTAGTTCCGTATACAATCCATCTCTAGTTAAAAAAAATCTAATCTAGTTCCTGATTACAACAATCTAGTAGAACACAATCGAATTAGTTCCCGTATACAAACCAATCTAGTAAAACATCTAATCTAGTTCCCGATACAATCCAATCTAGTAAAACATCTAATCTAGTTCCCGTATACAATTCAATCTAGTAAAAACATCTAATCTAGTTCCCGTATACAAACCAATCTAGTAAAAACATCTAATCTAGTTCCTGTATACAATCCATCTAGTAAAACATCTAATCTAGTTTCCTGTATACATCCAATCTAGTAAAACATCTAATCTAGTTCCTGTATACAATCCAATCTAGGTAAAACATCTAATCCTAGTTTCCGTAGACAATCCAATCTAGTAAAAAAACATCAATCAGTTCCCGTTATACAATCCAATCTAGTAAACACATCTAATCTAGTTCCCGTATACAACCAATCTAGTTTAAAACATCAATCTAGTCCTGTATACCATCCAATCTAGTAAAACATCTGGATAATCTGCTGAGTCCTGTATACAATCCAATCTAGTAAACCATCTAATCTAGTTCTGTATTCAATCAACATCATCATATCTATCCGTTAAAACCATCTAACATCTATCTATTCCTGTACATCCATCAGTAGTATCAATCCATCAACATCTAATCTAGTAAAAATCTGTAAGGAAAGCAATGACAATGAAAGCGCTGTAATTCAGCACATTCTCTTATTATAACAGTGAACGTGTGAACACTCTATTCCAGTTTACAGTGGGACAATAATAATTCTAGGGAGGTCTCGGGTTCTAGTGGCGGAGACTTAGGATAGAGAGATGACATCAGGGCCACTGACGGAAGCAGCAGCTCATGGGATTTGTTTAGAAGAATTAACGGATGAGATCCGAACCACCCAGTGCGCAGCGATTTGACTTCATTCAACTCCCAACTTCAAAGTGTCATTAAAAGAAACAAAGCGGACGGCACCCAGTCTCATTGGAAAGGGGCAAAAAGATCCCCCACTTCTCCCTATACTGGAGACATCATCTAACCGAGCCCTCCGCTTCCTGAGCGCACAAAGGACCCTCTAAAACCACATGATGCTCATCTTCGAACAAGAGGCCTTGTTTGTAAGGGTCAATCTGCCCAGCTGGTAACGCTTGTCAAGCCGTATTAGTCGCCTTCTCTTCCATCCGCCATGAGTGGCTTTGCAAAATGAAGATTTCCTTTCATGCTATGTGCTTCTCCTTGCACCAACTGCCTCCCCCCCATCCCTGAAAGACCTAAAAAAAGACGAATCTGTCTGTGGGTCTCTGGTTCCCACAGAAAACATCAGCCAAGGGTGACGTACGAGCGTTATGATCACAGACCACCCAGAAACGGGCGATTGGAGGTGGAAAGAGTCATGATCGAGGCAAATTATGGGTTTTTAGCAGAACTTGGCAGCCAACCAGGCCTGACCCATTGTGTGTAGGGTAGGAGCGGTGAAGCACATGACATCAAGCTCAGTGTCCTGTCTAATGTTCTAATACAGCGTCACCGTCTAATGTTCTAATACAGCGTCATCGTCTAATGTTAATACGTCTTCTAATTCTAACAGCGTCACCGTCTCATGTATAATACAGCGTCACCGTCTAATGTTCTAATACAGCTCATCGTCTAAGTTCAATACGCTCATCGTCTAAGTTTTAACAGCGTACCGTCTAATGGTCTAAACAGCGTCACCGTCTAATGTTCTAATACAGCGTCACGTCTATGTTCTATACAGCGTCATCGTACTAATGTTCTAATACAGCGTCATCGTCTAATGTTCTAAACAGCGTTCATGTCTAAGTTCTAATACAGCGTCACAGTCTAATGCTTCTAATACAGCGTCACCGTCTAATGTTCTAATACAGAGTCCACGTCTCATCTAATGTTCTAATACAGCGTCACCGTTAATGTCTAATACAGCGTCATCGTCTAATGTACTAATACAGCGTCACCGTCTAATGCTCTAATACAGCGTCATCGTCTAATGTACTAATACAGCGTCACCGTCTAATGCTCTAATACAGCGTCATCGTCTAATGTACTAATACAGCGTCACCGTCTAATGCTCTAATACAGCGTCATCGTCTAATGTACTAATACAGTTCACGTCTAAGTTCTAACAGCGTCATCGCTCTAATGTTAATACAGCGTCATGTTAATTACTAATACAGCGTCACCGTCTAATGTTCTAATACAGCGTCAGTCTAATGTTCTAATACAGCGTCATCGTCAATGTACTAATACAGCGTCCCGTCTATGTTCTAATACAGCGTCACCGTCTAATGTTCTAATCAGCGTTCATCGTCTAATGTACAATACAGCGTCACCGTCTAATGTTCTAATACAGCGTCAAGTCTAATTCTAAACCGCGCAGTCTAATGTACTAATACAGCGTCACCGTCTAATGTTCTAATACAGCGTCATCGTCTAATGTTCTAATACAGCGTCATCGTCTAATGTACTAATACAGCGTCACCGTCTAATGTTCTAATACAGCGTCATCGTCTAAGTTCTAATACAGCGTCACCGTCTAATGTTCTAATACAGCGTCACGTTAATGTTGATAATACAGCTCACCGTCTAATGTTCTAATACAGCGTCACGTCTAATGTTCTATACAGCACGTCACCGTCTAATGTTCTAATACAGCGTCATCGTCTAATGTTCTAATACAGCGTCACCGTCTAATGTCTAATACAGCGTCACCGTCTAATGTCTAATACAGCGTCATCGTCTAATGTTCTAATACAGCGTCATCGTCTAATGTTACTAATACAGCGTCACCGTCTAATGTTCTAATACAGCGTCATCGTCTAATGTTCTAATACAGCGTCATCGTCTAATGTTCTAATACAGCGTCACCGTCTAATGTTCTAATACAGCGTCATCGTCTAATGTTCTAATACAGCGTCACCCTATTCTAACAGTCACGTAATGTTCTAATACAGCGTCTCGTCTAATGTTCTAATACAGCGTCATCTTGTTACTAATAAGCGTCACCGTCTAATGTTCTAATAAAGCTCATCGCTAAGGTTCTAATACAGCGTACCGTCTAATGTTCTAATACAGCGTCACGTCTAATGTTCTAATACAGCGTACGTCTTCTAAGTCTTTAATACAGCGTCACCGTCTAATGTTCAATACAGCGTCATCCCGTCTAAGTTCTAATACAGCGTCACGTCAATGTTCTAATACCGCGTCACGTCTAATGTTCTAATACAGCGTCACCGTTCTAAGTTCTAATACAGCGTCAACGTCTAATGTTCTAATACAGCGTCACCGTCTAATGTTCTAATACAGCGTCACCCCGTCTAATTTCTAAATACAGCGTCACCGTCTAATGTTCTAAATAAGCGCACCGTTAATAGTTCTAATACAGCGTCACCGTCTAATGTTCTAATACAGCGTCCACCGTCTAATGTTCTAATACAGCGTCAACGTACTAAGTTCTAATACAGCGTCACCGTCTAATGTTCTATTACTACAGCGTCACCGTCTAATGTCTAATACAGCGTCACCGTCTAATGTTCTAATTACAGAGTCACCGTCTAATGTTCTAATACAGCGTCCGTCTTAGTTCTAATACAGCGTCACCGTCTAATGTTCTAATACAGCGTCACCGTCTAAGTTTAGCGCTCTAGTCTAATGTTCTATACAGCGTCATCGTCTAATGTACTAATACAGCGTCACCGTCTAATGTTCTAATACAAGCGTCATCGTCTAATGTTCTAATACAGCGTCATCGTCTAATGTACTAATACAGCGTCACCGTCTGTCTAATGTTCTAATCAGCGTATCGTCTAATGTTCTAATACAGCGTCATGTAATGTACTAATACAAGCGTCACCTTAATGTTCTAATACAGCGTCATCGTCTAATGTTAATACAGCGTCATCGTCTAATGTACTAATACAGCGTCAACCGTCTAATGTTCTAATACAGCGTCATCGTCTAATGTTTTAATACAGCGTCACGTCTAATGCTAATACAGCGTCACCGTCTAATGTTCAATACAGCGTCAGTCTAGTCAATACGGTCACCGTCTAGTTCTAATACAGCGTCACGTCTAATGTTTAATACAGCGTCACCGTCTAATGTTCTAATACAGCGTCACCGTCTAATGTTAATACAGCGTCACCGTCTAATGTTCTAATACAGCGTCTCGTATATGTTCAATACAGCGTCATCGAGTCTAATGTATCTAATACAGCGTCACCGTCTAATGTTCTAATACGCGTCACGTCATGTTCTAAACAGCGTCACCGTCTATGTTTAATACAGCGTCACCGTCTAATGTTAATACGCGTCACCGCTAATGTTCTAATACAGCGTCACGTCTAATGTTCTAATACAGCGTCCACGTCTAATGTTCTAATACAGGCGTCATCGTCCTTAATGTTCTAATACAGCGTCACCGCTCTAATGTTCTATACAGGCGTCACCGTCTAATGTTCTAATACAGCGTCACCGTCTAATGTTCTAATACAGCGTACCGTCTAATGTTCTAATACAGCGTCCACCGTCTAATGTTCTAATACAGCGTCACCGTTCTAAGTGTAATACAGCGTCACCGTCTAATGTTCTAAACAGCGTCACACCGTTAATGTTCTAATACAGCGTCACCGTCTAATGTTCTAATACAGCGTCACCGTCTAAGTCTAATACAGCGTCGTCACCGTCTATGTTCTATCAGCGTCACCGTCTAAGTCTATACAGCGTCACCGCTAATGTTCTAATACACTCGTCTTCTAGTTCATACAGCGTCACGTCTAATGTTCTAATACAGCGTCACCGTCTAATGTTCTAATACAGCGTCACCGTCTTAATGTCTATAGCAGCGTCATCGTCTAATGTCTAATACAGCGTCATCGTCTAATGTACTAATACAGCGTCACCGTCTAATGTTCTAATACAGCGTTCATCGTCTAATGTTCTAAAACAGCGTCATCGTCTACTGTACTAATACAGCGTCACCCTAATGTTCTAATACAGCGTCACGTTAATGTTCTAATACAGCGTCATGTCTAATGTACTAATACAGCGTCACCGTCTAATGTTCTATACAGCGTCATCGTCTAATGTTCTAATACAGCGTCATGTCTATGTACTAATACAGCGTCACCGTCTAATGTTCTAATACAGCGTCAAGTCTAATGTTCTAATACAGCGTCATCGTCTAATGTTACTAATACAGCGTCACCGTCTAATGTTCTAATACAGCGTCATCGTTCAATGTTCTAATACAGGTCAGTTCAGTTTAATACAGCGTCACCGTCTAATGTTCTAATCAGCGTCACCGTGTACTGTTCTAATACAGCGTCACCGTCTAATGTTTAATACAGCGTCACCGTCTAATGTTCTAATACAGCGTCACCGTCTAATGTTCTAATACGCGTCACCGTCTAAGTTCTAATACAGCGTCACCGTCTAATGTTTAATACAGCGTACCGTCTAATGTTCTAATACAGCGTCACCGTCTAATGTTCTAATACAGCGTCACCGTCTAATGTTCTAATACAGCGTCACCGTCTAATGTTCTAATACAGCGTCACCGTCTAATGTTCTAATACAGCGTCACCGTCTAATGTTCTAATACAGCGTCATCGGTCTAATGTATAATACAAGTCACCGTCTAATGCCTGAATACAGCGTCACCGTCTAATGTCTAATACAGCGTCACCGTCTAATGTTCAATACAGCGTCACCGTCTAATGGTCTAATACAGCGTCACCGTCTAATGTTTAATACAGCGTCATCGTCTAAGTTCTAACAGCGTCATCGTCTAAGTTCTAATACAGCGTCATCGTCTATGTACTAATACAGGTCATCGCTAAGTACAGCGTATCGTCTAATGTACTAATACAGCGTCACGCTAACGTACTAAACAGCGTCATGTCTAATGTTCTAATACAGCGTCATCGTCTAATGTTCTAATACAGCGTCATCGTCTAATGTTCTAATACAGCGTCACCGTCTAATGTTCTAATGTCCACCTGCCTCATTCCGTTACTGTAACGACCGTCTTGTGTTATGGGCCTGGCTTGATGAAGTACCATACGCTGGTCTTACTGCTACAAATGTAATGTACCCAGAAATCACTGGGCCTGTTCTACAGAATTCTATATACAGCCCAAGAGGCAGTAGTGGGTCAATTCTTGATGTCACAAAGGAAAATCGTTACCTTGCCAACAAACTCTTCCCAGTGACACTATGGAATTCATATATTTCTGATGTCATCTCCCATATGGTTAATGGCTCATCCTTACTCACATTTGGACACAGGCTGATTTGTCAGGCAACTACTTTGCCCCTCTAAATATCCCAGAATAAGGGATGCGGTGACCTGACTTCTATGAAACTCCTTCCTATTCATTCAGATGGCTCAGCCATGATTCAGTAGGGTACAAAGACAGTAGTCTGCAAAATAGTGGTATACACTGCGAATCCCTATCTGCAGCAGCTCCCTCGCGTTATACGTCTCCTTTCCATAGTCTGCAGTATATAAATATTTTTGCTATGCATTACGAATATTTTTTTTGGACCAATACTCAGCTTCATGTTGTTTGGGCGACTGGATTCTGTCTATGCCTGGGTCTAAAATCACATTCTATCACTAGGTTATAATGTCTTTCTTCCTCTTTTATTATAGGAACAATGCCATATAAACTACAACATGTCTACCCAGCAAGGGGATAACATATCCACACAGTGATTAACTAGAGATAATAACCTTTAATATACAGCAGAGATTGATGGTTCCAATGTTGAAGTTTTATTTTAAATTATGTTTAAATATGTTACTATTCCCCCTGTACGTGTATAATAATACAATGTTACTATTCCCCCAGTACGGTGTATTATAATAGAATGTTACTATTCCCCCAGTACGGTGTATTATAATAGAATGTTACTATTTCCCCAGTACGGTGTATTATAATAGAATGTTACTATTCCCCCAGTACGGTTGTGTGGATTATAATAGAATGGTTACTATTCCCCCAGTACGGTGTATTATAATAGAATGTTGCTATTCCCCCAGTACGGTGTATTATAATAGAATGTTGCTATTCCCCCAGTACGGTGTATTATAATAGAATGTTACTATTCCCCAGTACGGTGTATTATAATAGAATGTTACTATTCCCCCAGTACGGTGTATTATAATAGAATTTTACTATTCCCCCAGTACGGTGTATTATAATAGAATGTTACTATTCCCCCAGTACGGTGTATTATAATAGAATGTTACTATTCCCCCAGTACGGTGTATTATAATAGAATGTTACTATTCCCAGTACGGTGTATTATAACAGAATGTTACTTATTCCCCCAGTACGGTGGTGTATTATAATAGAATGTTACTATTCCCCAGTACGGTGTATTATAATAGAATGTTACTATTCCCCCAGTACGGTGTATTATAATAGAATGTTACTATCCCCCGTACGGTGTATTATAATAGAATGTATTATTCCCCCAGTACGGTGTATTATAAAGAATGTTACTATTCCCCCAAGTACAGTGTATTATAATAGAATGTTACTATTCCCCCAGTATTTTCCTGACTTGACACACATTTGCCTTCTTGTAGAAAGCAGCAGGATAAGTGATAATTATTACAATCAGCACGTTTGGGCTGGAAGTCAAGATCCATTATTTCTTTACCCAACAGTGACCATTTAGTGTTCTTAGTATTACTGTTACTTACCTTGGAGAGTCTCTGGATTGTGACCAGTCGGAGACCACCCAAGACCAAATCCAGCTAGCCCCCAGGATATCATGGCTATGTACTCTACCCAGTAACAACGTGTGTGAGTAGAAATGAAATCCGGCAGACAGATGAAAGAGATGACATCACAGTTTATTATTAAATGGATACATAATATCAGGTTTTGTTCCCAGCCTCAGTATAAAAATATAACATATCAATGTTCAAATTGCAGCCTCAGAGATGTTAATGAATTAATTCTAGCATTCTAGAATGTTCCACATAAGGGAAAGTTCTAGGCTACAACTATTTATTAAATGAGTAAAAATTACATTCCAGGTGCTTCCTAACCAATTATCCCCGTTTGTGTAAGGCCAATAAACTATTTCCCTCCAGCACAGATGGATACAGTGTATTCCGAGGGCTCCTTCCCCTGGATAAGAAAAAACTGGTCCATTGTCTGTTACCTGCCTCCAACTCTAACTGATATATTCAGCACTTTATTACCTGCATTAACTAACCAGATATTGAAGGGTAATTATTGTCCCCATTCTGGCAGAGGAGGCTGGCTCCTCCCTCATGCTCCCCATGCTGTCAATCAAGGCTGTGACATCTGACATCACAGCCAATGATTGACTGCCGATTTACATACTGTATCCTCTGCACATGCTCAAGCTTATAAAAAGCTCATTAAGTAGGGAAGAGGCGGACACCTTTGCCGGAAATGAATAGAACTTTCATTAAATATAGGGTTAAAAATAAAGGCAATAAACTGGTAAACATAGCAGTTGGGTTTGTGGGCGGATAACTGACAAACCAGTTTTTGTTTTAGGGGTGGACATGACCTTTAAGATGTTTGAGTGTTGGGCAAAAGGATCTGTCCAATGAGATACTTAGTATCCCCTGTGTTAGGGGGAGAGGGAAGGAATGAGGAATTAGCAGCAGGATTTGTTGTACTGAATAGTTTTACTGACTTGACACACGTTTATCTTCTTGTAGAAAGCAGCCAGGATAAGTGATAATTTTACAATCAGCACGTTTGGGCTGGAAGTCAAGATCCATTATTTCTTTAAACAGGCAGTGAGGACTTGTTCCCCTTTTCCAGCGTGGAATGGTACAGTCATCCCACACAATTTACTCCATTCCAAGTTAAACCTCTTAGAACATTTAGAAAAGAACTAATCCTTCATAATCATTAACAGGGTTTCTCTAACATCCACCATCCTGAATTCCATGGGATGTAAAAACAAGGGTGTCTGTGTTTATGTACCAGTGGGACCTTTAAATAACTGGATAAGACCTATTAGAAATCTCCCATATAAACCCCAGATTGTTTTGGACACATCCCTGTATTTCTAGCACAGTGACATTCTAATTCTAGATTAGTTGACCCTTTATTTTTTTCATTTCCCAGGAGATTTCTGTGTCCAGGGACAGGATTACCCAGGTGTAGGTTTGGATTTGATCTTTATTCTTTTTATAATGGAAATAATTTCTTATGTAATGATAGGAAGGTCTACGGATCTCTTGGTGTGTGGGAGATAGGTTGTAGGAAGGTCTACGGATCTCTTGGTGTGTTGGGAGATAGGTTGTAGGAAAGTTTACGGATCTCTTGGTGTGTGGGAGATAGGTTTGTAGGAAGGTCTACGGATCTCTTGGTGTGTGGGAGATAGGTTTGTAGGAAGGTCTACGGATCTCTTGGTGGTGTGGGAGATAGGTTTGTAGGAAGGTCTACGGATCTTTGGTGTGTGGGAGATAGGTTTGTAGGACGGTCTACGGATCTCTTGTGTTGTGGGAGGATAGGTTTGTTAGGAAGGTCTACGGATCTCTTGGTGTGTGGGAGATAGGTTTGTAGGAAGGTCTACGGATCTCTTGGTGTGTGGGAGATAGGTTTGTAGGAAGGTCTACGGATCTCTTGGTGTGTGGGAGATAGGTTTGTAGGAAGGTCTACGGATCTCTTGGTGTGTGGGAGATAGTTTTGTGCTCTATGCACGGCAGTGAATATAATCTTGTGTGCACTATTTTAAGTTCAATGTTAGGTTTGTGCGAAAATGTACTTGGGGCAGAGAGGTAGGATTGTTCATTCCAACCTCCCAATAGAAGCACCAGGACCAATAAAACTGCTTTTCCCAGGCTTCCTCAGTGCTTCAGCAATATCTTTAATACAGGAAAGCCCAGGACACTAACCTGGCAGACGGAAACTGCACGTGGTGGAGCTAATATACAATGGGAGGTAGAACTAGAGTTGTCCTTTAATCATACACATTACTGGTTAATACACACACCCACAATACACTGTTTAACTTTATATAGAGGTAGATGGGCAGAAGACATTCTGTTCACTCACAACATTGACTATAAACACAACTTCGCTAAAGTGACTGTAAAAACCTTTCCAAATACCCCTTACCAGCAGACTTAGTGTTTTAACCAGTATAAAACTAAAATGGCCGCACGCCTGTTGTTTTGAGTCTACAAAATACTAAAGTTGTTTGATCGTTAAGCGAGTGAACTAAAGTGCTGAAATAATTTAACATAAAATGAATGTACCAGCCAGTAACACATTAAACCTGATAAAACAAAAAGTTCTGTTGGGACCAGTGGATTCAGTGACAAAAGTCCAGAAGGTACCTGCCTTGTACTGACACATAAAAACGCCCAATGAGTCAGTAACTGATCCATTATCCAGCAACAGAAACACAAAGGGTCGGTTAGGAGAGTGAGGTCGGTTAGGAGAGTGAGGTCGGTTAGGAGAGTGAGGTCGGTTAGGAGAGTGAGGTCGGTTAGGAGAGGCAGGTAGGTTAGGAGAGTGAGGTCAGTTAGGAGAGGCAGGTCGGTCAGGAGAGGCAGGTCGGTCAGGAGAGGCAGGTAGGTTAGGAGAGTGAGGTCAGTTAGGAGAGGCAGGTAGGTTAGGAGAGTGAGGTCAGTTAGGAGAAGTGAGGTCGGTTAGGAGAGTGAGGTCGGTTAGGAGAGTGAGGTCGGTTAGGAGAGTGAGGTCGGTTAGGAGAGTGAGGTCGGTTAGGAGAGGCAGGTAGGTTAGGAGAGTGAGGTCAGTTAGGAGAGGCAGGTCGGTTAGGAGAGGCAGGTCAGTAGAGAGGCAGGTAGGTTAGGAGGGTGAGGGTCAGTAGTTAGGGAAGGCAGGTAGGTTAGGAGAGTGAGGTCAGTTAGGAGAGGCAGGTAGGTTAGGAGAGTGAGGTCAGTAGGAGAGGCAGGTAGGTTAGGAGAGTGAGGTAGGTTAGGAGAGGCAGGTAGGTTAGGAGAGTGAGGTCAGTTAGGAGAGGCAGGTAGGTTAGGAGAGTGAGGTCAGTTAGGAGAGGCAGGTAGGTTAGGAGAGTGAGGTCAGTTAGGAGAGGCAGGTAGGTTAGAGAGAGGTCAGGAGGTTAGGAGAGTGAGGCAGGTTAGGAGAGGGCAGGTAGGTTAGGAGAGTGAGGTCAGTTAGGAGAGGCAGGTAGGTTAGGAGAGTGAGGTCAGTTAGGAGAGGCAGGTAGGTTAGGAGAGTGAGGTCAGTTAGGAGAGGCAGGTAGGTTAGGAGAGTGAGGTCAGTTAGGAGAGGCAGGTAGGTTAGGAGAGTGAGGTCGGTTAGGAGAGGCAGGTAGGTTAGGAGAGTGAGGTCAGTTAGGAGAGGCAGGTCGGTCAGGAGAGGGAGGTCGGTCAGGAGAGGCAGGTAGGTTAGGAGAGTGAGGTCAGTTAGGAGAGGCAGGTAGGTTAGGAGAGTCAGGTAGGTTAGGAGAGGCAGGTAGGTTAGGAGAGTGAGGTCAGTTAGGAGAGGCAGGTAGGTTAGGAGAGTGAGGTCAGTTAGGAGAGGCAGGTTGGTCAAGAGAGGCAGGTAGGTTAGGAGAGTGAGGTCAGTTAGGAGAGGCAGGTCGGTCAGGAGAGGCAGGTAGGTTAGGAGAGTGAGGTCAGTTAGGGGAGGCAGGTAGGTTAGGAGAGGCAGGTTGGTCAGGAGAGGCAGGTCGGTTAGGAGAGTGAGGTTAGTTAGGAGAGGCAGGTAGGTCAGGAGAGGCAGAGCACATATTTCACTGTGTATAAGTGTGAGACTCTAATGTTAATATGTTGAAGTTGCTGTGAACAAGGATTAAGGATTTTCTTCTTCTATTGGAGGAGGGGAATCTACTGCTAATCATCCAATCGTCTGGATTATTATTCATCTTTCTTATCAATGTCACTGGATTCAAAGGGGAAATCACATTCAAAATTATAAAACTAAATCAACTATTTCAGACTTAAACTAAATATGGTGACGCTTCGTCATTTGTTTTATTTTGATTTCCTCTTTTTCTTGGCTGGTTTTCGGGCCCCTGTAAAAGAGAAAACGCACAGAATTCAGAGAAAGTGACAGTGTAAGGCCCAGCCCATATGGTATTTGGATTTTGAATGGCAATAAAAAGTGATGTACAAATAAACACTGCACCCTCACTAGGCCATTCCTTTTCATAAGGAACCTACCCCATCGTAGCCAGGTAAGATACTCCCCCAGGCAGTAGAATGGAACGGCAATAAGAAGAGAGATTGTAAAGAAGATTCCCCTGCCTACTGCGTCCAGCTTGGCTAGGAGGGGATAAACCCAGATTCCCGATGCGTAATGTATCCAAAAAACCCTGCAAAGGATGAAATGACG
Organism: Hymenochirus boettgeri; assembly: GCA_019447015.1. Classification (NCBI taxonomy): domain Eukaryota; kingdom Metazoa; phylum Chordata; class Amphibia; order Anura; family Pipidae; genus Hymenochirus; species Hymenochirus boettgeri. Next base: position 21,664 of record JAACNH010003338.1, read on the forward strand.
AAGGGTTAAATTCCATTTCACAGTTAGGGAAATTCTGTGTTTAAATCCCAATAAAGACGTTTCCTGTTTATAATGAAACAAAACAAAACAAAACTTTGTCAGCCAATGAAATGTTAACATGTTATACAGAAATCTGCACTCGGCCTCCTGTAATCAGACTGTCTGTGGTCCAAACGAGGACTGGAAACTCTCCCCAGGGCTGATTGGATGTACAGTCCAACCATTAATGTGCAATATATCCAATACAATCTACAGGGCGCGTATCTACTTGGGCACTTGTTAAATTATGTTTGATGGGTATGCATGCCCTTTAATGAACGGTGTTCCATAAATGCCATTTTTCTTTCGCATCCCTTTAAATATCATTACATTCCGCAAGCTCACACTGCGTACAGGATATTGAGAGGAATCCAGTTCATTAGTGAGATCTTATCAGGAAGGTTTCTAATCCCTCCGTCGCCCAGCAAAACCCTTTATACATAAAATGATCTTACCAGGACATGTACAGCAAACAGAAAAATATTAGAGCGAACAGGCCCCTCTTCCTACTGGGGTAATGATGGGAGCTGGCGAAGACTTCGAGCAGCAAAAGTGGTAGAACCACCGTGTGCTGGGAGGAGAGAAAAGAAGAAAATCATCTAGATATTCCAGGACGTGATCACGTGATACACCAGGGTAATAACAGGATGGGGAACACGTCTTGGGACATCCTTAATAAATAAATCCCAATATTACTCCTCCTCCTTATAGTACAGTATAGGCTGCTCAGCAAATATTACCAATTGCCTTAACCAATTATATTGCATGTCTAGTGCTACCAAAATGTTATGGTCTGTCCGGGGTTTCCTAGTACAAACTATCATCTCATCGCTATGGAGCAGATACAAAGCTACTATCATTTAACCTGTTGTTACCAAGAGAGAAAACCCCAGAAACTTACCATAGAGTGATTTAGCCATTGTGGGATTATGGAGTCCAGAACCTTTGGATAGACAAGCTCACGGTCGAAAGCGTAAATACTCCAGAATGAGGTCACAACAAACTATGGAAACACAAAATGATGTCATAAATTATAAAAATGAACTTTACACAATGAGTTATAACCAGACACATTTAATAACTAAACTAGTCAGAGGCATCTCACACAACACAGTATAACACAGTTAAAGGCACACACAAAAGCAATCACACCATGTAATGTAACAGTATGATGTCATTGTCTATTCATTCTGTTTTGTTATCCTAACTAGAACACGTCCTATTACCATCCTTATCTTTCTACATTCCCATGGAAAGGTTCATTAACAAATTTACACACTGCCAGCAAGAGCATCAGCTGGAAACCCAAAATTCAACGTCTACTTTAAAGGGTAGTTTCCCGACAAATTAAAGGCAAAATCAAGATTAACAGCAGTTTTTAAATATATTATGGGTAAGTCAGGGGCAGTACAGTGGCTCAGTGGTTAGCACTGATGTCTTGCAGCACTAAGGACCAGAGTTCGATTCCAACCTTGGACACATCCAACCTCCGGGCACTCAGGTTTCCCCTACAATAAAGACATACTGATAGGTTGTATGTGAACATAAAGTGATTAGATTGTAAGCTCTTTGGGGCAGGGCCTGATGTGAATGGAGTTAATAAGAAATAAAAGACATGCATACAAGTCAAAGTTTAGAATCTTGCAGGTGGAAATGATTTCAGCGTCTTTGCAATTGTTTATCATTTTCCTTTAGGAGTCTGAACTTTGAGGTCAGCGATCCCCCTGCAGGAAGCCAATCATCTATACGTTATGTCTTACCAAGCCAATCGGGAAGGCCAGACTAGAAAACGTGAGGTCTCGGAGCTGCTGTAGGAATAGGACAATCCTCTTATTGCTAGAGAGGAGAAGGTGACTTAGGTCGGTAAGTACACATATGCCGAAGAACACGGTCTGCAGGACCTGGAACCATAGAAACAACAGTAACTCCATTAACACAATGTGAGCAATTTAACTAACACAGACAAGTAGAATTGACATTGAGGGTTTCACATGAAGCACCAATAAAGCTCATTGCTGCATCACAGATGTGAATGTATCTGTGTAATTGTAAAGAGCTGTGTAAGATGTTAGCGCTATATAAATCCACAACAATAATAATTATTAACTAGATTGTAAGCTCTTCGGGACAGGGCCTGATGTGAATGTATACATGGAATTGTAAAGCGCTACGGAAGATGTTAGCGCTATATAAATCCACAATAATAATAATTATTAACTAGATTGTAAGCTCTTCGGGGCAGGGCCTGATGTGAATGTATACATGTCATTGTAAAGCGCTACGGAAGATGTTGGCACTATATAAATCCACAATAATAATAATTATTAACTAGATTGTAAGCTCTTCGGGGCAGGGCCTGATGTGAATGTATACATGTAATTGTAAAGTGCTACAGAAGATGTTGTGTGCTATATAAATCCACAATAATAATAATTATTAACTAGATTGTAAGCTCTCGGGGCAGGGCCTGATGTGAATGTATACATGTAATTGTAAAGTGCTACGGAAGATGTTGGCGCTATATAAATCCACAATAATAATTATTATTAACTAGATTGTAAGCTCTTCAGGACAGGGCCTGATGTGAATGTATACATGGAATTGTAAAGAGCTGTGTAAGATGTTAGCGCTATATAAATCCACAACAATAATAATTATTAACTAGATTGTAAGCTCTTCGGACAGGGCCTGATGTGAATGATTACATGGAATTGTAAAAGCTGGAAGATGTTAGCGCTATAAATCCACAACAATAATAATTATTAACTAGATTGTAAGCTCTTCGGGGCAGGGCCTGATGTGAATGTATACATGTAATTGTAAAGCACTATGGAAGATGTTGGCGCTATATAAATCCACAATAATAATAATTATTAACTAGATTGTAAGCTCTTCAGGACAGGGCCTGATGTGAATGTATACATGTAATTGTAAAGCACTACGGAAGATGTTGGCGCTATATAAATCCACAATAATAATAATTATTAACTAGATTGTAAGCTCTTCGGGGCAGGGCCTGAATGTGAATGTCTACATGTAATGTAAAGCGCTACGGAAGTTATTTGGCGCTATATAAATCCACAATAATAATAATTATTAACTAGATTGTAAGCTCTTCGGGACAGGGCCTGATGTGAATGTATACATGTAATTGTAACTACGGAAGAGTTGGGCTATATAAATCCACATAATAATATTATTAACTAGATTGTAGCTCTTCGGACAGGGCCTGATGTGAATAGTATACCATGATTGTAAAGAGCTGTGTAAGATGTTGGTGCTATATAAATCCACAATAATAATTATTATTAACTAGATTGTAAGCTCTTCGGGGCAGGGCCTGATGTGAATGTATACATGTAATTGTAAAGCGCTACGGAAGATGTTAGCGCTATATAAATCCACAATAATAATATCCGCTGATTGAGCGCCCATTCCCTTACTGATATTTGCCCAAGACATCTCGTTCGCACACCATTGTGCATTGCAGGCTGGTTCCCGCGATCACATGTGCGTACGGAGCTGTGGTCATCATTAAATCACCTGAACTTTGTTGTAAAGCTTTAGTTCTCCTTTAACCATGTTCAGGTTTTACTTACTGACATTTAACCTTCAATAGCCAAATCACTTCCCAAATCCCTAAACTGCAATAGTTAGAAATCTGAGAGATGTAAGAATAACCTGATATTCAGCTTGTTTTTCTGTTACCTCTCTTTCTGCTTCCCCGTTCTTCTGGTTAACAGCTGTCAGTCATGGGTATGACATCACAGCCAATGACTGAATGCCATTTCTCTAGCTGTCTGCTCTGAGCAGACTGCAAGCTTGTAAAAGAGCTTGGAGATGAGGTGAAACCTTTTAAGAGGCAGAGGGAAGGGGGGAGAAGAATATTTTGCAGTATAACAGGTTAGTCTTACAGCTCTCAGATTTTTCATTTTTGCAGTTTAGTGATTTCCCTTTTTATATATAATTTTCCATTTGAGGGGTGAATATGCCCTTTAAAGCATTTTACTATGAAGACATCAGCAGTAGATTCTATTGATTGATAGTTTTGTTTTTCTTTTATTTTCTTTCCAGATTTATCTTTGTGATTTACAATTCAAATTTTTTCCCCACAAGAATCACCCATAAATCCCTTAAGGAGGAACAGATGGAAGTGTGTGTATGGCATACAGCAAACCCCAACCAGCCTAAGGCTAACACACATAGGAAACTATATGGCAGCCCAACGCACTCCCATATTCACGTCCAATGTGTGCCTCATTTCTACTTTAGCATTGCATGGTCACTGGAAGTTCCAATAGTTAAGATGGCGGCGCTCAGGCGAAAGGGAAAGTGGTGTTGAAAGCAGAAATGTGAAAACAAAAGATGGAAATAGCAGAAGGGTAAGATATAGAAACATTTTCAGGAAATGGATTTTTGTGATCACAATTCCCCTTTAAGTTGTTTTTTGGGTTTTGTGTTATGATTAATATTGTGATATTTACGGCACTATCCCAGGATAAAGTATGTGGAATAGTTAAACGGGAAACAGGCAGTTCCCACCTGTTACCATGTGAATGGAAAATCCCATGTGGCTTTAAAGTGCGTGTGCAGATTTATTACCAAGAGCTGCAGGAGGAATTCCATCTGATAAACCATTCCATCTGTACGTACCTGAGTGATTCGCACACAGAAGCAAATACTAAACCCAGGGTCAAGTCAATAGTATGATAATTAATGTAGAAATACCCACTAGGCTGATTATGTAGAAAGAGGTTTGCCAAGAACATCAACACTGATTCCATTTCACATCCAAGGATAACACCCAGTCCCTCTGATGATATGAAACCACAGGAGAAATTTATCATCCAATATAAAACCCTTGACACTAATCAGATAGGAGACACGATGTTAATATGGTAATAATGTGAATGTATCACTATTATGGCCCCTGTGTCTGCCAGGCTTAGAATACTGTTCACATCTCCCTATTGTGATACAGGGATCAGCGGTTAGTACGGATACCTTGCAGTGGTTTAACGCAGGGTGGTACTGTGGCTCAGTAGTTAGTACGGATACCTTGCAGTGGTTTAACGCAGGGTGGTACTGATCCACAGTACCACCCTGCGTTAAACCACTGCAAGGTATCCGTACTAACTACTGATACACGTTCCACCCTGCCGTTAAACCACTGCAAGGTATCCGTACTACTACTGATCCACAGTACCACCCTGCGTTAAACCACTGCAAGGTATCCGTACTAACTACTGACCACAGTACCACCCTGCGTTAAACCACTGCAAGGTATCCGTACTAATCACTGATCCACAGTACCACCTGCCGTTAAACCACTGCAAGGTATCCGTACTAACCTACTGATCACAGTACCACCCTGCGTTTAACCACTGCAGGTATCCGTACTAACTACTGATCCACAGTACCACCCTGCGTAAACCACTGCAAGGTATCCGTACTAACTACTGATCCCAGTACCAACCTGCGTTAAACCACGCAAGGTTCCGTACTAACTACTGATCCCCAGCCACCCTGCCGTTAAACCACTGCAAGGTTCCGAACTAACACTGTCCACAGTACCCACCCTGCGTTAAACCACTGCAAGGTATCCGTACTACTACTGATCCACAGTACCACCCTGCGTTAAACCACGCAAGGTTCCGTACTAACTACTGATCCACAGTCCCCTCGTTAAACCATGCAAGGTATCCGTACTAACATGACCCCAGTACCCACCCCGTTAAACCAATGCACGGGTATCCGTACTAACTATGACCACAGTACCACCCTGCGTTAAACCACTGCACAGACCGACCCCCCCCGTTTATCCGAATACGACAACCCCACGTACCACCCTGCGTAAACCCCCTGCACAGGTATCGTACTAACTACTGCGCCCACCCACCTGGTATGCGTAATGAACCACACCTGACAACGTAACATCTACAACCTCAAGAGCCACCGCGACCAATCATGCGTTAACACGAATGATACGCGATACAGTACCTAAATATCCACAGTACCACCCTGCGTTAAACACTGCAGGTATCCGAACTAACCCACTGATCCACAGTACCCCTGCCGTTAAACCACTGCAAGTATCACGTACTAACTACTGATCCACAGTACCACCCTGCGTTAAACCACTGCAAGGTTCCGTACTAACTACTTGATCCACAGTACCCACCATGCGTTAAACCACTGCAAGGTATCCGTACTAACTACTGATCACAGTACCACCCTGCGTTAAACCACTGCAAGGTATCCGTACTAACTACTGATCCACAGTACCACCTGCGTTAAACCACTGCAAGGTATCGTACTACTCTGACCACAGTACCACCCTGCGTTAAACCACTGCAAGGTATCCGTACTAACACTGATCCACAGTACCACCCTGCGTTAAACTACTGCAAGGTATCCGTACTAACTACGATCCACGTACCACCCTGCGTTAAACCACTGCAAGGTATCCGTACTAACTACTGAGCCACAGTACCACCCTGCGTTAAACACTGCAAGGTATCCGTACTAACTACTGATCCACCGTACCACCCTGCGTTAAACCAATGCAAGGTATCCGTACTAACTACTGCTCCACAGTACCACCTGCGTTAAACCACTGCAAGGTATCCGTACTAACTACTGATCCCAGTACCACCCTGCGTTAAACCACTGCAAGGTATCCGTACTAACTACTGACCACAGTACCACCCTGCGTTAAACCACTGCAAGGTATCCGTACTAACTACTGATCCACAGTACCACCCTGCGTTTAAACCACGCAAGGTATCGTACTAATACTGATCCACATACCACCCTGTGTTAACCACTGCAAGGTATCCGTACTAAACACTGATCCACAGTACACCCTGCCGTTAAACCATGCAAGGTATCCGTACTAACTACTGATCCACAGTACACCCTGCGTTAAACCACTGCAAGGTATCCGTACTAACCACTGATCCACAGTACCACCCTGCGTGTTAAACCACTGCAAGGTATCCGTACTAACCACTGATCACACAGTACCACCCTGCGTTAAACCAATGCAAGGTATCCGTATAACTACTGACCACCACGTACCACCCTGCGTTAAACCACTGGCAAGGTATCCGTACTAACTACTGATCCACAGTACCACCCTGCGTTAAACCACTGCAAGGTATCCGGTACTAACTACTGATCCCCAGTACCACCTGCGTTAAACCACGCAAGGTATCCGTACTAACTATGAGCCACAGTACCACCCTGCGTTAAACCACTGCAAGGTATCCGTAATAACTACTGATCCACATACCACCCTGCGTTAAACCAAGCAAGGTATCGTACTAAATACTGCCACAGTACCACCCTGCGTTAAACCACTGCAAGGTATCCGTACTAACCACTGATCACAGTACCACCCTGCGTTAAACCACTGCAAGGTATCGTACTAACTACGATCCACAGTACCACCTGCGTTAAACCACGCAAGGTATCCGTACTAACTACTGATCCACAGTACCACCCTGCGTTAAACCACTGCAAGGTATCCGTACTAACCACTGATCCACAGTACCACCCTGCGTTAAACCATGCAAGGTATCCGTACTAAATACTGAATCCACAGTACCACCCTGCGTTAAACCACTGCAAGGTATCCGTACTAACACTGATCCACAGTACCACCCTGCGTTAAACCACTGCAAGGTATCCGTACTAACTACTGATCCACAGTACCACCCTGCGTTTTAAAACCACTGCAAGGTATCCGTACAACTAATGAGCCACAGTACCACCCTGCGTTAAACCACTGCAAGGTATCCGTACTAACTACTGATCACAGTACCACCCTGCGTTAAACCACTGCAAGGATCGTACTAAAACTGATCCACAGTACCACCCTGCGTTAAACCACTGCAAGGTATCCGTACTAACCACGACCACAGTACCACCCTGCGTTAAACCACTGCAAGGTATCCGTACTAACTACTGATCCACAGTACCACCCTGCGTTAAACCACTGCAAGGTATCCGTACTAACTACTGATCCACAGTACACCCCCTGCGTTAAACCACTGCAAGGTATCCGTACTAACCACTGATCCACAGTACCACCCTGCGTTAAACCACTGAAAGTATCCGTACTAACTACTGATCCACAGTACCACCCTGCGTTAAACCACTGCAAGGATCCGTACTAACCACTGATCCCCG
>JAACNH010003339.1:0-17500 GCA_019447015.1 Hymenochirus boettgeri
ACAAGCCAACCCCATTGTATGATCGACCGATTGATTTAAAATCAGTGGATCTACAATAAAATGTTCCTTTCTTACCCGATAGAAAAACAAATTGGTTGTTTTCATTCGTGTAATAGCTCCATACACGCATCCTGTCCGTCCGATATTGGGATATCCTATTGATATGGGCTATTGAACGATCCTTGTATGTTTTTTTTTTTTTTTTTCTTATTTGGGTCAACAGGCAAATTTTATTGTAAGACTCATCAATCATACTATTGGGATGGTTCATCTATGGGCCCTAAGTGTCATATTTAAAGGTGTCACTTTTTTAGCGCTACTGCATCTTTAAACGATCGTTCCGCTGGTGGAATTTTACAACTGCTCTGCTGACGGAAATCTACGATATTTGGCCATAAAGTAACGATAGCGTTCGGAATTTGTTTACTACATTCGATCTATATACGACAAATGACAGCTTACATTAATGACGTTTTGCTAGAAATGTTTGGTCGCGGCCGGTGATGCTATTGGGTCAGGAACCCTAAACCATCACAACTGGTTTATTTGGATTAAGATCAGTGCACCAAATAAGTGTAGGAAGTCTAGATTAACTGGTAAAATTAGGAATTAAGCAAATATTATTTCCACATTATAGGTTGAATACAAACAAATAGAGTGTAAAGGAATCTGTATATGTTTTCTGTGCTGTTGTTTGTTTTAATGCACACGCTGTACAATTTTGTACCTATCTTCCAGATTGAGAGACTGCCGGTTTGAAAGAAAAGTGCCGTAGTTGACATTTCAGTGCAACCAATTGGGCAGCCCATTGAAGACTGCCCAGTAAAGTGAAATTGTGCAATGTTTTAGTAGTCCTCTCCCAAAATATTGGACCTTGCGGCACCAGGAGTTATTTACGTTAGTCCCGATGTGAAACTTTCCGAAAGTCCTTTTTCCTAAAATCTGGTACATAGGGATGGACTAGAAACCTCAAACCGACTTCAAGACGGATTTTATGAGTTTGTACGAACCAGACTTTTTAGAACTCATCCAAATATGAACTTTCAGGTTTTCAAGCTCAAGGACACAATTTTCTATAATTCTTGAAAATTCGTTCGATTAGCGAATTTTCAACCCTTGACTTTAGAGCATCACATAACTCGGCCATAACCTCAAGTGCGGCATTTCGGTAACCCTCAAATTCAGCGTAACCCTCGAGTGTAGCATATTAACCCTCGAATTTGCCCATAACCCTCCAAATTTGGCCATAACCCTCAATGCAACCGTTTGGTACCTTGAATTTGGTGATAACCCATGGGTGTAGCAATCGATTTTCAACTTATCACCTTTGACTTATGGGTCTTTTTCAAACTATAGAAGTTTTATGAAGTTCTATAGTTCTAAACCCTCGAAAATTCAATGCGGGTAGCCCGAAAATTACCAGAAAGGTGAGGAAAGTTAGTATTTCTAACAACTTTTTAAACTACTTTCCTTTTTCCCCATTGACTTTAATGGGTCCATTTTCGCACTATAGAAACTTTTAATAAAGTTCTATAGTTCTAAAACTAAACGAACTTTAGGAAGTTCGAGCACTCTTCTGGAACACAAAATGTTTATACCCATCATTAACTTCTATCTATAAATATATTACTAAATAACTAGATTGTCGGGCCACCATGATCGCACGATGAGTTAAACCTTTAAAGTCCAACACTTGATTATATTGTAATAAAGTATGTATGTATTTATGTATTATTTATCTGTTTTCTAACAGTTGAGAAAATGTAGAAAAGTCCCTGTGTAAACTAGTGGGTGGGAACCTTAAAAAATGTCTGAATTCAGAATATATCATGATTAAGTAAAAGGTGACTACCATGAGTATGAATTTTACATAAATTACTTCAAATAAACAAAACTGTTATACACTGTTAACACTGGAGACAGTGGATTCCCATCAATTCATGGCACCTTCTCAAACAAGCTTAGATTTTATTGCCTGACTGAATTTTAATATGGTCTTTGAGGTTTATACCATCAAATCCTTGAGCCTTGTTGAGAATAATCATTTCATGTTGTTAATTAATGCAATTTATTTTAGGCAATCGGAACCACAAGTTAGACACGGTGAAGCGTGTGGTGTGTTATATACAGAAGAGTAAAATAAATGATTTAGAAAATGTTCATACTTAGTAACCCTGTAATGGCATGTTCACCTTTTGGAATGGACCACAATTTTAATATCAGCCTTTTTGCTAGCAATGTAGTTAAGGGAAAGTTCAGTGGAAAAAAAGAATTGTTTTATAAAAAATTTTATATATCACACATAACTAGGTATTCTACATATTTGTTTTTTGGTGTCTCCCACTGTGGTCAGCAGTGAGTTACCATTTTAGGTCACTTCTTCTCCCTGGGATTCTACTTCCTTGAAGTAAATCGTGGCCGACTTGCGGCCTCATATGATTGCACAGTCTTCATGGCTAAATGTTGACCATGGTGACTTTTGCCATGAACGAGACTTTTCGGACTGACCCGGTTTAGCAGGTAAAAAATCTGCCTGTAAGTAAGGTGGCCATACACTACAAAAAGGTATTGCGATTCGTAATTGTGATCTTAAATCGACCGATACGTTGATAGACAGATGTACAATGTTAATTGTACGTAGATTTACCATCCCATATTGCTCAACATTCACTTTGTTTCATGATTAATGTTGAATGTCGTCTATTGTGAGGTTACATTACATTTACATTTATCAGAACTTCAGAAACAAATACAATCATTTATCAATCGACTCTTAAAAAAAACGACTTTCGGATCATACATTCACTCGATATTACGATCTAATGTCCCGCAGTTGGAAAATGTAAATTTTTTGCTCAACAACAGAATGTCGGATTGTACATAAAATCAGCCTAATGTATGTCCCTTAACAGCCTTAGAAAGAATGGGCTGTTGGCAGTATTTATAACAAGGTAAATCCACAGGGGAGGTAGGTTAGGATTAGTAGAATGAGAAACTATGTTCCTAACACTGAATTTCCCTTTAATGAAAAGTTCTGTTTGGATGTCACTTATCGATTTGATATAGTTGTCACACCTTGGTTGTTGCACATTGATTGCACAGGAAAATTTTGCACCTTTTTAACACAATTCCTTCTGACTCTTTTAAGGTTCGTACACACACACTTAGATTTCCCCCCAGACTTTGAGCCCCCTAACCGACCCGATCCCGACGGACACCCGCCACTAGCGGCTGTTCGGCCGCTAGTCACGCGTTGTGTATGTGTTGGTCGGGGTCGTTCGTCGTTCTGACTGGCGGAGGTCGGTCGGGGCTCAGAGGTCTGGGGAAATCTAAGGTGTGTACAAACCTTTAGGATACATTATAGAATCGTACAAATGGAAGAACTCTCATGGTTTAAATCAGCCATCTCTCACATCCAATATATCTGATCAACCACCAGGACCAAATATATCAGTCAGAACGGATTGAAATATTGGCTTGAATTTTTCTGTAACTCAAAACCAATGCTAGGTCTGTTTTTTAGGGAAAACCCGGTTTGTCCAAGAGATAAATAATGCCTGATCCCTATGTCTTCAATAGGTTGACACTTTTATTGGCAACCGAGAGAGAATACCATTAGATAATCTGTCAGTGGGGATATCTGGTTGAGTGAGCTAGGCCACCTATCGCCTTTCTCACCATGCTTCATGATCGTGTTTGCCAGTAGATTGCCAACACTGTGTGCACTTCGATCTGTTTTCGGAGCGCATGCGATTAAGTTTTTTGAGAACTGCATTGTTCTATGAAAGGGAATATTGGCAGAATCGCAGCGCAAATGACTGTAACGTGATGCAGTGTGTAGAGTTTTATCCCAAAAACACAGAACAAATCCCTGTGTTTTTATGTAGACATAACGTTAGGGCAACTACACTGTAAAAATCTAATTTTTATAAATGAAGTCACAGGGCCAGGAGGTAGGAGGTGTTATGCCACACCCATATCATGCTGTTGAGAAGAACTACAGACCATGTACAGTTTTCATCTGCCAGGTTAGGTCCTGGACTTCTTTATTAAATATATGAAGCAATGAGGAAGCCTGGCAAAGATTGGCTGGTGCTGCCTCATAGAAAGGAATCCAGAGGTAGAAATACCAAATCCTATCGCCCTGACCCAGGTACTTTCATTTAACTGTTTATTAGGTTTTTTTTTACTATATGCACATCTCCGTATCCTTTAAGAAACTTTTTTGTCATAATTCTAATAAAAAATGATCAGTGTTGATTCCCTTATTATTATATACATTATGCTCTCAAACACGTGGATTGAGATTTCGTCCACTTACTTTCTATATTACAATGCTCCATCACAAGACACAATTTGCAGTCTATGTTGGTACAACCCTGAGCTCATCTTTATTTTGTGGGTATGGTGTTTAAAGCTTGATTTGCTACATTCCTAGGGAATACAGATGCTGTATGGAAGCAAGTGTATTATTGGATTAGTATCAGCAGATATCTTATTTAGTTAAACCTAGGCCAGAACATGGTTCCCTGTCCAAGAGCAGCAGTCCGCTGGGAAGAAAATACTGTGGTATCTATGTAGACAGAGAGTACTTTTTGGGGTCTCTGTGGTTGCAGAACAGATGAACATTTACTGAATTTGATTGAACCTTGACCTTGTATTGCACCAGTGTTATGTATAAGTGTAACACGATCCAAGTGATACACTGATTTATTAAGTTATTAAAACTGGAAAAGTTTAACACGAGTGTGTTGTAGTTTATTGATTGAAACTACAACCAAAAACAGGTGTTGTAAACTCTCATCAGGGGGGCAACCACAGGGGGTCCGGGTAGCCAAGTGGGGTACAATCTCCTATTTTCTATGACAGATGATAGCCTCCTCCCAAAAACCACTGTGGATGAAGCACAGTATTGGGGCACCACCATATAGTTTTGGGGAGCCCAGTGCTTCCAGTTGCAACCAGACCAAAAATATCAATTCTAAAACCTTGGCGATTAGGTGGACACCTCGTAAAACATTGGACACACCCAACACTATTCATCATCTTTTAATATAATTAAATGGGTTAAACTATAACGAAAATTGGGCTTCTCCAGATTTTTCTAGAAAGCACATCTTGGGTTCAGCAGCACACACACAGTGGACAAATATAGAGTGGCAATAAACATCCCCAATGCTTTCCATGCAAAATTGCTAATATTACATCAGTTGAACCAAGAGGCCATTGAAATGTAGTCCAGAAGCCTAAGCCCCATCAATGTTCCCTCAAACTGTTTTGCCCTGTTAAATTAATGTCCTATTGAAGACTGATCTAGTAACAGTTTAAAAAAAAACAAACAGATATTACACATCTACACACACTGCCATATAAATGTGGGACATAGCCACACTGGAAGTGTTTTGGTCTTTTTTTTCAGACGTGTGTTTATTTTTAAAAATCTTCAAGGACATGTCAGTTTTACAAAGCAATTGTGTTCGTGATGCCTCACAAAGTTGTTTTTCCTAATTCGGGGAGGAAATTGGAAATGGACTATTTTCATTCATTTCTACTGTATTGACCTGAGAATGTTGGATTAAAACATCATACATTTGAGCTATCTGTAAAGACTAATATTTGCATTAGGCAGATCTCTCACTGTGTTTTTTTCAGGGTAGGGAAAATTTGTCTTCATAGCAAAAATAAAGTAAAATAAAGAACTCCATGCAAGGTAAATTCAATTTACCAAAACATAACATTCATTGCTTGTGGTAGGATACTGAGTTAGAAAGTTCCATTACTTTCCTGCCAAGCGAAACCCTACATAACACAAGCTTAGTTTTCTGAACAGACAGTGGCAATGTGTACTATTCCGAGCGCCTGGTTATCTTCTATAACACCAGGTTAATCGAGATAGCTGTTATAGAGGATATTCTTTCTAGTAAATTAAGCCCAAAGGATACAGAAAATTATGTGCAAGTTATCACAAAATAAATAACTTGTGGGATTACGACAGGTAGCATCATTACTAAAAACAGATGCTTTTACTGTGCGCAGAAACACTTACATAGGACAGAACACCAAATAATTCCCAATCACTTGTGTATATAGAAATTTATGAGCTAGAGCTTAACTTCTCTCATTGCAGCTGAATCTATTGAAAATACAATAAATCAGCTTAATAAATTAGAGAGTGTTGTGTGTGGGCAGGGGGGATAATAAGGGGCTGAGTGCGGATTCATCTATTGTCTATGATATCTCCTTAGAGCTGTTGATTCGCAAAGATTGGATAGAGGACATGGTTTAGGTGAGGGTTAGTGTGGGTCCTCGTAGTGAATTTGGTTAAAACCAAACATGTGCGGAGACAGTCCTGGTTTAAACCAAACTCTCCTATTGGTTTCTGCACCTGGGATTTTACTGGACATACTGTACCCTGACATACCCAGAGAATTTTATTTTTTTTCATTTTGAAGACAAAATTTAATATTTGACTTTTCATAAAACTGTTGGTGGGCATAGCAATGTGAAGTTGCCAAGTTAGAATAGTTAGATTTTGTTTTAATTCGTATTGCAGCAACAAATGCTTGTTTTTTTAACACCAAAAAAGTTTTTGATTTTAATTTTCCCTTTAGAACGTAATCACTTCCCCTTAGGTCCATGAAATAAATTTGTGCTCATCTATCCAGGGCTCTAGTCAAGTTTGTGATTCAGTAATCGGTTAGCGCGACTGTAACTCTTCGCACCGGCTGCATAGGCTTTGTATTAAAGTTACCCACACAACGGCGCTCATATAATATGACTACATATAGCCAGCTAAACTCGCACCGTTTTACTCAACACAAACACAATACTAAATTGAGCGCCCACGGTGGGAAATTTGCCCACGGTAAAACTTTTTTTTTGCCACGGTGCCCACGTGTGATTGCGGCGGGCTCTTGGTAAAATCAATTGTCTTTTCCTGGTTGACCATGAGGGAACATAAAATCACCCCAAACATTGGTACGAGGGGTCTATTTACTTCAAAAGAGCTGTAATCACTGACTGTGTGTGCGGATTTCCTGGATATTGGTCAAAGAAATACAACATCCTCCTTTAAACCACCTGCCATTCATATGAATGGGATTGTAATTATTGTGATTCAGTGTTGTTTTTTTTTAAACAATCTTTTAATTAGAATTTTATAAATATATACAAAACAGTAAAATATACGTCAGGTTTATCAGTGTCAATTACAATTATAATTATAATCTTCATATAAATAAATAACAATAAAATATTAATAATGATAAGTAGATAAGATTTGCTTGGCAATGGATTCAGTGTTTTTTTAAATGGCAAGCATTAGATGATCCAACGCAACACTGGCTATGCCGGGTAACCAGGCCATCTGATCAGGCATCCCTTGATTTTTCACTGATCTGGTAACCATGGACTATGCATCAAGCTGGGTCCACATCTCAAAACTTTATAGCAGCTACAATAAACATTTTACATTTATGGGTTTATGTGTTAAGGAAGACTACACAATGGATTCGAATAGATGGATCCATACACCGGGAGTAATATGGATAGTGGACAATGCAAATGAACTACCACTGTCAGCATTGATAACTATCGGTCCGAACGGATTATTTCCATGAATTGTTATCGGATCCCTATATTACAGTATAGGCAGCCAATTAAATTGTTGGTGTTTATAGGCAAAGAAGGATCGGCCCATATAAATTATAAACAGAATAATTGTTCTGTGTACGGGTGCACGGGCAAACTCACAATCAGATTGCATCAGAATGAATTTGCACAGAGGCTGCATGTGTATGGGCACCATAAGCATTTATGTTTACATTACATTCTGAAACGTTAACTCCAGTGGGGTTGGTGTGTAATTGCTTGCAATAATGGCATTACAATCTATTTAAAGGAGGTAGTCATTCGTTAGAAACCCTTTTTTATTCTTTTTACAGAGAAAAAATGATCTTAAGCTGTTTTGAGCTATAGCTTTTTTATGAATCTGCCTGAAAGTCATCTCCAATGAGGTAATCTGTTATTATGAGCCATTACCCTTATTATGAATGATAAGACTTTGTTAAATAGGCAAAATCCAAGATCTTTTTTTTTTACTTAAAGACTCAGATTTAGTTTTTTGTCTTTGTTGCTCCAAAGATTTATTGGCAGCCCTACCAAATACTGTATGTTTTAATATATTAAATGAAACAGCAACATAGACTATAGACATTGCGAATCCCTGGGTCCTCAGAGTGCCCCCTATCTACATGGAATATCAGATTTTCTGATCCAAGTAAACATGAACCTGCATTGTGAAGGGGTGAGCTTCTAGTGGGGTGGAATTACAAATCTACTGGTATTAGGGTGGTGTGCTCAGAACAACCAAGAGCTATAAGAAGCCCAGGTGTTTCATAAGGCTTGATTTGATTATGGATTATTGCACCAGGGCTAACAGTTTTAAAGCCCTCACAACATTAGCTCCTAATACATATAACTTCTTATTCAGCTTTAATGACATCATCAAGTCCCAGCAGTAAAATGTGCCTTGTAAACAAAATACAGTGTAAGCAACTACTCAGGGACCTCCTGTTGAGCTACGGCATACTGAGTATTGGTCAGAAAATATTGATGGTGATTTCGGTACAGCATCATTCAGGCTCGTTTTAATTTCAGTTAATTCTTCATTAAGGAACATTATTTTATTTTATGTCATGTTCCTTTTATATTATTTATAACAGAAACAAACAAAAAAAAAACAACAATTGTGTTCACGTTTTTAAGCGGGTAGACTCCATAGCAATCTTTGACAGAATCTGCGAGATAGGCTACCCACAGTCCAGAGCATTCTCCTATATAAGTCAAATAGCATTGTAATTTTTGCTGCAGCTTTTATTTTTCAGCCGATTGGATAACCAATCAGTATTCTGTGGCACGCTGTTAAAGGTTTTGGACCTGCCCACTTGCTGTTGGAGGTTTGACCTGCCCTCTTGCGTTTGGAGGTTTTGGACCACCACTTTTAAAGACCACTCCCCATAACTTTTCTACTGCACCAAATGTATTTTGTGGGGAAGTTCTGAGCTATGTTTTTTACTAAAGTTTGCAAATGTGGGTCTGTCCTGTCCTGCCAATTCTGG
Source organism: Hymenochirus boettgeri (assembly GCA_019447015.1). Classification (NCBI taxonomy): domain Eukaryota; kingdom Metazoa; phylum Chordata; class Amphibia; order Anura; family Pipidae; genus Hymenochirus; species Hymenochirus boettgeri. The sequence continues at coordinate 9,120 of JAACNH010003339.1, forward strand.
ACTGTGGCAACTATGTATACAGTGAATTGCTGTCAATAGTCCACATTCCCAAAACCTCTATTGCATCTTTGCCATCTTTGTCTATCTTTGCCTTTGGATATTCTGCAAGACATTTTTGCCTAGGAAAACATTTCCCAGGAGAATATTTTGGTTTGCAAATTTAGATTTAACTGTTTTTATATTAAATAAAGCAAAGCTCAGAGTTCCATATTCTCCGCCTATAACATTGGAGATTCTGCAATTTCTATATTTATAAATGTTGATAAATCAAAGGGGGAAAGCTGATGTGAACGATCTGTGTCGGGTTCTACGTCTACTGATATTGGATTTCTAACAAACATGAATATCACATTTCTGTTTTAAGTGTGTGCTTTCAGAAATTAAGCAAACAGAATGAAACAGACCATTAGAACTGGATACTGGGTATTAGGAAACGACAGCAAAGTATTTATTTGACCTGGGTGGTTTACAAATGAGGGACAGACCCAGTGCACTGTGAGGGTCCTGATGAACACTCCGCAGTATAAAAGCTGCACACCTGCTTAAAGAGGGATGTTTGCCTTCAGTTTCACTGAATGAATGTCCGTCCTTAAGGTTCGTAAACATGTGCGATCATGGGCTCCCACGCACGATGTGTACAAACATTAGGATGATAATCAGCCCATGTATGGGCACTTTATTGGCGAAACGGCTGTTCGTTTGGCGGTCGTTGCCCGATCCGCCGGTGGAGTCACCGATTGAGTGGCTGTTCTGGAGCGATAAAGTGCCCATACACAGGCCGATATCATACACATCATCGCTCGTACACATCATGCGTTGCAGGTCGGCACCCGCGATCGCATGCAATGTTCCCTCTAAGCTCACGTGTGTACGAACCTTTATAGTGGTAGATCAGGTATATAGTGCTAATGTAGCAGAATTTGCCTGTTACTGTACTTTTTTTTTTACAGTAGATAATAATTAGTATATCAATGTTAGCATTTGCTTCTGCAATTTTTCAAGTATTAAAGGGGAACTGTGGTTTCCAAACAAGTTGATTATAAATGAAAGGCCAAGTTCCTACCTTTAAAATGAGCACCAACCACCTCTCTTTGTGCTCTTCACCGCCATGATTTGGTCTTTTGAAATGAATTTCTATTTAATCTCCACTTGCTACAATATGCAATGTGGTCGGTGGCTGCCCATCTCTGTCTATGGGCTACATGTCCTTTCTACAGTCAGTCATATTATTTGCAATTTTTGAAAACAAATATTACCATCCATACAAATAACACATGTGGATCTCTTGTCACAAAACATGCACATATAATATAAATCATTTTTATTAAACATGACATATTTTGAGTCAGATTGTTCTATTATTGTAAATGTGATGTTTGTATATGGACCTTACTTACAGTACAAACTTACATGGGTTGCAATGAGACTAGCACACTGTCCACATTACCTGGTTAATGTGGCTGCTCTCACTGCGAGACTAAACAGAATGGAAAGTAGATAGCACGTAGAGGAAGGATATGAACTAGAATCTAGTGAACCCTTTATTACGTTAATTAACAATAATGTCTGTCATAACTTACTGAATAAGATTTCACCACGACTTCTCACAGGCCATTTAAACATTATTTAGAAATCCCACTTAACTATCTTGCATGTAAAATCTATAAATGTAGTTACCATTTGTTGTTTTTTTATCAGGCTTGGCCAAGAAACTGCATGGAATTTAAAAACTGTTGGACATGAATTGACTGAGTAAAGATTATTATAATACATATAAATCCACCAATAGAGAGTACAGACAGTAGATTACAACAGCCACCTTCTCTGGTGACCTGTTCATGAGATATACATAGTAGGCACGTGGTTAGGGGGGCGCTGTCAGTAGCGTAATTAGGAATCACTGGGCCCCCAGCAAAACTATGATAGGGCCCCTATCTGTGCTTGGGTGGGAGGAGCTTTATCTGTCATTGGAAAACTAAGAAGATGGGCCCCCTTGGCATCCAGGCCCATGCAGGTGCTACCCAGGTAGGTACACCCCTGTGCCTGTGGTTGCAGGGGAGGCTTACAGCTCTTTCCCCTATTGTATCACATCAGGTTTTTATAAAGCACCGAACATCCCCCTGTGGTACAGTAAATATTTAAACAGTCATGTTTATTGCATTTTCAAAATCTCAAATAATGCAGTCGTTTTTTCCATTCCCTAAGTAAAAAACAAAGGTTGTGGTTTGAGGGTGGGGTAATGGCGCAAGGCTTTTTATGCCTATGGGGCTCCTAAATTGTTAATCACTGGACATACAGTATATGCATGAAAAGACCGCAAAGAAAACTAGCATGGCTCCCTGCACATTTCAGGCCAGATTATAGGTCAGAGAAATGAAGCATTGTTACAAATACACGGAACTATTTCATTAAAAGGTCAGTGTGGAAATAGCACTAGGAAGTGTCCTACTAGATACTTCTTTAGAAATGAGTCTTTTGTATTGTAAAGCCATTTGGGTTGGGTGGGGGGGGGATTTCAAAGACCTTTTATATAAACAGAGATTCTCTCTACATGCATCTATTGAACCATATCCTGCAAAAAGGTAGCAAGTGTAGAGGAGCCCATACACATGTTTATTGCAATCACAATTCCATTGGAACTGTTGGTAAATGTTCAGTGGTAACATCATACACGGCCCCATCACCATTTGCGGTATTGTCGCCTTTTATACAAGTCTTGGTTAAGATTCACCTTCAAAGTCAAACCCTCTGTATTATGAGCTCATCTTTTATATCACATATAATACCTTGCCTACATTCACCTTTATAAAAATACATTGCAGGGAAACGCCTTTAGGCGGCACAGATTGGTATAATCTCTGTATGTTGCCTGTTATATCAAAATCATACACAACAAGAGTTTATATCTGTATATATGAGTTAACTATTTTCATAATCTGGATCTATATCTATAGTTCTCCCCATACACAACATACCTGCACGAACCTTAAGGTTTTGTCTTAAGGTTGCCTTTTTGTACTTTGTCACAGTTGCAGATAGCAGTTAGGGTTGACTTTTTTCCTATCTCTTGACAGAATCTTAACAGCATTTAGAAAGTTTTTGTATAATTGAGTAACTGTTCAATCATGCACTGACCTAGATTTGCAACCTACCAATATGCCATTGTACTGATCTAGATCTACCATAGCACCAATCTAGACCTGTACTACCATATTTTCCGTGCACTGATCTAGATCTACCATGCACTGATTAGAACTGTACCTACCACATTGACCATTAACTGGCCTAGACCTGTAACCTACCAATATCTACCATGCATTGATCTAGATATACCATGTACTGATCTAGACCTATACTTAACAATATTGACCATCACTGATCTAGACCTGTACCTACCAACATCAAGCATGCCTGATCTAGATCTGTACTTACCAAAATAACCATTCACTGATCGACCTGTACCTACCAACATCAACCATGCACTGATCTAGATTACCATGCCCTGATCTAGATCTACCATGCACTGATCTTGATCTACTGTGCATTGATCTAGACCTGTACCTACCAACATCAACCATGCACTGATCTAGATCTACCATGTCCTTTTCTAGACCTGTACCTACCAATATCTACCATGCACTGATCTAGACCTGTACCTACCAATATCAACCATGCACTGATCTAGACCTGTACCTACCATATCAACTCTGCACTGATCTAGATCTACCATGCATGATTTAGACCTTTACTTACCAATATTGAGCATGCACTGATCTAGACCTGTACCTTCCAATATCGACCATCCACTGATGTAGAGCTGTACCTATCAATATTAACCATGCACTAATCTAGGATCTACATGCACCAATCTAGACCTGACCTATCAATATCCACCATGTACTGATCTAGATCAGTACCTCCCTATCTTCCATGTAGTGGTCTAGATCTGTACTTTCCAATGCATATCAATGACTTCTAACTTTTAATCTCAATTACTTAATTTTATACATTAATTCCATCATTTCTCATTTGTTTTCCTACAGAAACTTCCTTTTATATTGGGTTCAGTATTGTCATGCAGTTGCTTATGACTATGTCTGCTTTACATCAAAGGACACAACACATATTTAATAGTACAGCAATCAGTGGGCAGTGTTCCATATTATTATAGTATAGTGTTAAAATAATAGTATAGATTGTATTATAATAGTAGAGTATATCATTGGAATATGTATCATATTATAATAATACAGTAATATCTTGGCAATGTTCCATATTATAGTATAGTATAGTATTAAATAATAGTATAGAATAGTATTATAATAGTAGATAGTATAATTGGAATATTACCATATAATATAATAGCACAGTATATCTTTGGGCCAGGGTCCATATTAATAATAGTATAGTATTATATAATAGAATAGAATTATAATACGTATAGTATATAGGGAATATGTACCATAGAAATAATAGTACAGTATCTCATGGAAAATGTACCATATTATAATAGTACAATATATCATCGGGCAATGTACCATATTATAATAGTACAGTAATCATGAAAATATGTTACATATTATAATAGTATAGTATATCATTGAAATATGTACCATATTATAATAGTACAGTATAGGAATACGTACCGTATTATAATAGTGCAATATATCATCGGACAATGTACCTATTATAATAGTACAGTATATCATTGAAATATGTACATATTATTATAGTACAGTATATCATTGGAATATGTGACCCATATTATAATAGTACAGTATATATCATGGACTAGGTACCATATATAATAGTACAGTATATCATTGGACAATGTACCTATTATAACAGTACAGTATATCATTGGGCAATGTAACCTATTATAATAGTAAGTACATCATTGGACAATGTACTATTTTACATAGTACCGTAAATCATTGGCAATGTACCATATTTAAAGTACAGTATATATTTGGACAAATGTACCTATATATGGTACAGTATATCATTCATGTATATGTTGTATATGTTTATATACGGTATATAGCACCACTGGGGATGCAGCGCTCTACAATAAAGATACAAAAAGCCTTACAAAGGGGGACAATATATAAATACATAAATATATAAATAAGTAGTGCGTGCATGAAATAATACACAGTCGTGTAAAATGTAACATTAGAAAAGAGGCCCTGTCCCCATTAGAGCTCGAATTAGGTGGGTAACATAAAAGATTACATAGGAAAGGGTGAAAGTGCCATAGTAATAACTGGTGCAGTGTCAACAGTCCTATGCTGTGCTGTCTCAGGGAGTAGGATGAGAGGTGTAGATTTAAACTTGTTTATTGAGATTCCTTAATGAAGAGGGAAGGGAATAGAATTCCAGAGGATGGAAGCCACAAAGAGTAAAGGTTTAAGGAGAGAGGAGGCAGTGTGTAGTGGGGGCCTGTTCTATGATATACTATTCTATTACAATATGGTACAATTTAGCATTGGCAATGTACCGATATTATAATAGTACATTATATCATTGGGTAAATTACCATTATATAATAGTGCAGTATAATATTGGGCAATATACCCTATTATAATAGTACAGTAATCATTGGGCAAGTACCATATTATAATAGTACAGAAATCATTGAGGCAAGTACCATATTATGATAGTACAGTATATCATTATCCAGTACCATATTATCATAGTACAATATATCATTGGAATATGGTACAGTATTATAATAGTAATATCTCTTTTCAATATGAACAGTAATTAACTATTTATACATTAAACAGGATTCCTATATAAATGACAACTTCCCTATCTAAAATAGAATGCAGAAGAGATCTGTAGATCTACAGGTAAATACATACTTCTGAAGCACTTCTACCTCGCAAACATATTAGCTGGGTGCTTGTGACCATGTAGATCTGTTCAAATATAACACAGGATTTAGAAGATAGAGTCAGACTTCCCTTTCTAAATATTTAAAAATATGGCTCAGCACTAAAACATTTTAATCTCACGTTTTCCACTCTGGCTGGTTTTGTTCCAAATCATGTAAAGGCAAAGTGTTCGAATGAATGATGTTCAGGCAACAGTGCAACGTGTGTGTGTTGTTAGGGAGAGGGCAGAGTGGTTCACAATCACGTGATTGTTCTCGACCTATGCACATCCTGACAGGCAAACTGCTAATGTCAACAAGGGGAATTAAAGTCTATAAAGAAATCAGGCACTGTGTGCTGGCAATAAGCTCTAGGAATTAGTATAAACAGGGCAAAGTGCATAAGTAGCTGTTTTAAATCCGATAATGTGCTGTACACCATAAACAATCTACTATTAAGGTTAAGTTTGGTGTAAAAAAAGTAATTGACTCTAGCAAGTCCTTTGTAAATAAATATATTACTGACACAGCTTCCTCCAATACACATTGTCTAAGGCTGGGTACACACCACACAGGTGCTGTCAGTCAGGACAAATGTTCGTGCAAACACACACAGACACACACACACACACACACACCACACACACACACAGGGGGTGATGGCCATGGCCACTGAATATTAAAACACACATAACACACACTGGGTGATGGCCACTACATTAACACACACACATGGTGATGGCCACTACTATTAAACACACACACACTGGGTGATGACCACTACTATTAACACACACACACTGGGTGAGGCCACTACTATTAACACACACTGGTGATGACCACTACTATTAACCACACACCCTGGGTGATGGCCACTACTATTAACACACACACACTGGTGAGGACCACTATTATTAACAACACACCCTGGTGATGGCCCCTACTATTAACCACACACACACTGGGGATGGCCACTACTATTAACACACACACACTGGGTGATGACCACTACTATTAACACCACACACACACTGGTGATGACCATACTGATTAACACACACACACTGGGTGATGGCCACTACTATAACACACAACACCCACGGGAGATGGCCACTACTATTAACACCCACACATGGGTGATGGCCACTACTATTAACACACACACACTGGTGATGGCCCTACTATTAACACACACACACACTGGGTGATGACCACTACTATTAAAACACACCACTGGGTGAGGCAACTACTATTAACACAACACACTGGGATGATGGCCACTACTATTAACACACACACACGTGGTGATGGCCACTATTATTAACACACACACACTGGGTGATGGCCACTACTATTAACACACACACACATGGGTGATGGCCACTACTATTAACACCACACACGGGTGATGCCACTACTATTAACACACACACACTGGGTGATGGCCACTACTATAACACAAACACAATGGTGATGCCATATATAACACACACACACTGGGGATGCCACTACTATTAACACACACACACGGGTGATGACCACTACTATTAAAACACACACTGGGTGATGGCAACCTACTATTAACACACACACACTGGGATGATGGCCACTACTATTAACACACACACTGCGGTGATGGCCACTAGTACACGACACAAAACACACACACTAGAGTAAGATCATACACACACTAGAGTAAGATCATAACACACATAGCAGTAAGATCATACTCAAAAATCTGCCCCAGTCCGATTGTGTAAAGGTGGCCATACCCTTAGTGATATGAGGTAAATCCTGTTGGTCCATATCACAATTTACCAATATCGCGAATGTGTAGGGGCCCGAATCGACCGACCGTAATGCTGATGAACGTCCATGGTTGCATTACGTCCAGTTGGGGAAGACGGAAAATCTGTCCGCATCAGCTCCCTTTACTTTACAGTAAAGAGAACCAATACCGACGGCCTGTGTTGGTGCACCCATCCCTGTACCGTTTGGGTGATCGTTCAGTTCCACGTGTGCGGTTCCCTTCTCAATGTGCCCACAGATACCAATGTGATCTATTGGCACATTGCATGTGTAATGTCCACCTTAAGGTAAGAAGGTTATTGTATATGATCCCTGATCTACAACATTTCTCATTTGTGAGTCGATTGGTGACATGAGTTCCTTAATCATTAATATTTTCCATTTTAAATGTGAAAAACATAAAAAATATGTTTAGTTTTCCTCACTACTCCTTTAAAATGACGTCATAGTTGTATAACATTAAAGGCAGATGGTCACACTCACAGTTACAGTTTAAATAAACCCTCACAGTCACCCACCTCATCACTATCTCCTTTCTTTACCCAACAATTCAAGGAGAGAAGGCAAATACCCAACAGAGCTGGTTTTACCTTCTCCATCGCTGGGAAACGATCACCTCCTTCGACCTACCTGTGTGGTGATCTCCAGTTACCTTTAATTCTATTATTGTTTATTAGTATTTTATTAGTATTAT
>JAACNH010003339.1:20000-29895 GCA_019447015.1 Hymenochirus boettgeri
CCCATTGCTCAGTGTGTTTATTATCATTTCAGTATTGTTGCCATTTAATTAAATTGATGGGAATAAAGAGAGAATGAATGTTAGATTGTGTGAGCGCAGATACCCCACTAGCGCAGTGTTTGCACCAGGGGGAAGTAAAGGCCACTCGTTGCCAGATGTGGGAGGTGGTGGGCTGCTCTTTGTCTCTCTGTCTCAAACACATGCTCAGCTGTTCTTTCCCATAGTGGCCCGGTGGCAGCTGGACTGCCATTAGTAGGTAAGTGTGCTTGATCTGCAGATTCCGTGACTGTCCCGCGTTACGTGGTATTACAATGGTTAGAGCCCTGACCCCCCAACACACACACTAGCGATGTACGCAGAGTTTTATCGCAGGCAGATTTCCGAATGCCCAGTGCCAGGAGAGGCCATCAACTCTGGTTGGTGTCCTGCTCTGTGCGATGGAATCAGGATCTGGATAAAATGCAACGATTTCCTATATCGATGAGTGACTGGTGTACAAAGGGGCTCAAACAATAATATAGTAATAGTAATAAATATTTACTGGGCCACCAGGACCAGTGCCTGACCCAGCGACTGGGATGAGGGACAATTCTGATGGTCTTCATTCCAGTTCATTTTATTCAATGATTAATCGGAAAACAACAGGAGGGGAACAAATAGAAAAAAATAAAACCAATTATTATATTATTATTATTATTATTACTTATTATATTATTATTATTACTATTATTATAATTGTTTTTTATTATTATATATTATTATTAATACTAATAAATAATGAATAATAGCATATAATAACAATAGTATAGTAATATAATAAGTAAATAATAATAATAATAAATAGTAATAACATAGTAATACAATAGTAAAATAATATAATAATAATATAAATAGTAATAATAATAGCAATATAATAATAATAGTAATAACATAGTAATAATAAAATAGTATTAGAGAATAATATAATAATAATAATAATAATAAATAATATAGTACAGTATAATAATAATAGCAATAGTAATATAATAATAATAACCTGGTTAAGAAATGGTAAATTATAATATTTAGAGACAGTGAAAGGCTGAAGTGATGTAGATATATAACAATATATACAATCTGTATCTCTCTATATCATTAGCTCTTATAATGATCTTTCTGTGTGTGTGTTGTTGTTTGGTTTGGTTTTTTTTGTTTTTGTGTTGTGTTTTTTGTTTGTGTGTGTGTGTGTGTTGTGCGGTCCATAATTGATTCCTTTCTCCCCCACATAATGTTTTTGTTGTTGATTGAAACATTATTTCTGGACCATTCACTTTCCTTTTTACTGTCGTTTGGGGGATGGTGCATTTCCTATGTTTCCCTTTACTGGACATTCTCCTATTGTGCCCTCTAGAAACCAAGTGCAGGGAGCAGAGGATCCATTTCTGCTCTAACATAAATACCCCCTTTCTATCCATCTGTGCACCAAATCCATTATACTGATCCCCTTTTTACCAGTTGCAGAGGATATTTTCTTGCAACCGGAATGTACAGTCATTAAAAGCCTAAAATATCTGTGCTGTGGGCTCCATTCTAGGGCAACACTATTAACTTTTAGCATTTTATATCAAACATAAAACATCTGGCTGTTAGGGAATGAGGCAGCTGCAACCCAATATATGACACCTCCACTCCTTATGTCTTTAATGCTGTAATGTAGAGTGGCTGTGCATGGAAATGCATCTTTCTGGTAGGAGAATGCTCACTTCTAGGTCAGGAATTATCTAGGAAATAAAATAAGTCTTTGTTCCTTTCCTCTCTGTCTGGGAGCTCATTTCAAGGCTCTAGCTGCAGAAAATAAAAACCTGGCAACATATAAATCAGAAATAGGGATCTATCATTGCATAAATTATGGAAGTAGGCCAGAACCAGGCTGTACATGAAGTAGATTTAGATTACACAAACAATGTCTATTGGTATTTGAGTGGATATTTAGCTTATGGAGTGACTGGCAATTAATACAGTTTGCTGCATTGTTCTCTTGATACTGAATAAAAAATATCCACAATGAATAAATCAGAATGATAGAAAAAGGTGAATGCAGAGGTAAACACCACTTACCTGAATGTCTACACAGTTGGGCACAGAATGGTGCCAGATGAGAGAGAGTGTCCTGGGGATTCTACCTACACCGATACACATACATTGGGATACACTTGTATAGACTCTAAGGTTCACCCACCTGTTACAAACAGTTGCATACTCTAGTGCACCAAAACAGCTGGGATACCAGGATGATGTTACAGATACAGGATGGGTCCAGCAATTATCTGAAACTATTAATACAAGAGAATTTCTGGATGTCCAGCCGAGCTGTTCCGTTGGTGGATGTGCTCTACCACCATGATTATCAGGTGTCTCAGTATAATGGTCGGATTGGTAGATGGGTTTTCTCTCCTTCATTCTGAATTTCCGTCCATGAAAACTTCCGCTGATGAGCCAAGGCCTTGAAATTTTTGGACCTTTATTCTATAGGTGGGTCAGCACACTTCTCTGTCTACGTGTAGCTCTGTTTCCATTTTGACAAAAGGAGTGATTAAATCTTGTTATCTTGCACATTAACTTTATAGTCAACTGTAACATATACTCAGCTAAACCAGATTTATTGTCCACATAGTCAGGGAAGAATCAAAAGAGAAGAAAAGACCAGACTGTTATGTCTTATCATCACTGCTCATAAAGTTGCAGCTATAGATTCTGGAAGGAGTTCAGTAGCAAACATAAGGAATTTATGTTATTAGATAGGTCTTAGTAATATATTGGTATAGGTGAAACAATGCTTTGTGCAATTACAAATGTGCTAGTGTCACTTCTTGAAACTGTTATCTATGTCTGTCTATAATCTATCCACTATTTTATCTCATCATCTATCTATATATCTATCTATCTATCTATCTATCTATCTATCTACTATCTATCTATCTATCATCTCCATCATTATCTATACTATCTATCTATCGATCTATATAATCTATATCTCTCTCATCTATTATTATCTATCTATAATCTATCATCATCTATCTATATCTCTCTCACCATTATCTATCTATCTATCTATCTATCTATCTATCTATCTATCTATCTATCTATCTTATCTATCTCTATCTATCGTATCTATTCGATCTATCTATCTATCTATCTATCTATCTATCTATCTATCTATCTATACTATCTATCTATCTGTCTGTCGGTCTATCGTTGTCTGTCTGTCGATCTATCTATTCCTGCCTTTTTTCATTCTTTTTTTCTCCTCTCTTTCATTCCTCTTTTTCTTTTATTATTTCTTACCTTCTATGATCTATCTCTCTATTACATGCATTCTTTTTTTCTGTTTCTTCTTTATGTATACTGCAATTTATATTATTATATTTTAATTTTGTATGTCTGATTATTTTATTCATACAACAACCAATATAATAATAATATATTAATAATATAATATAACAACAACAACAAAATAAACATAATAAGAAGAATAAGAATTTAAATATTATTGCTATTGTGTCTCTTTATCTACTGTTGTCTGCTTGTTCCCTATCTGGTTACATTACACTATATAAAAGGATTAAAGCCTTGAACTGCTGATACAATGTTCCATGTAATCCAAGTGTTCCAAGTGAGATGATCATTATTAGAAACATATAGAGACACTTAAGATACAAGTGTTGACCTGGAAATAGTTATTCTTGATAGTTTGAATAACTGTATCCAATGGGATATCACTGCAGGGCACAGGTGGGGTACAGGGTGGGATGTCCAGAGGTTGGATGTTAGCAGTTGCCTGTGTGACCTTTGTTTGCCCTGTCTTTACTCAGATCCCTGCACACACATTCAGGGACATTCGCTATATCATTACATTGATTTTCAATTGCTTGATGTGTCAATAATAGGAGGGAGAACTGTCCCATTGTAACCTGGGCATCAAATGCAGCTTTTTCATCTCCCCAACACAGGACATTATCTCCTGAGATCCAGGGAGTATTGATTGTGTAGGTAGTGGAGCTGGTTTATCCAGTAGTTAATTCACCCTCCCAGGCTATATGTCAGGGTAGTTGCTATGATCTGGAACAAGTGGAAGGCACCAGATTGTCTATTGAATTCAATTCGTATTTATTTAAATCAAACAATAGAACGTAGAATGTAACCAGTTACTGCATTGGACAATCAACCTGGCAACTCCTTCCACCCAATATTCATTAATTAGAGCTGGCTGTAGTTGTCAGTCAACAGGGACATTACTACAGGAACACAGAGGGAAAGCTCCCAGTCCCAGTGTAACAATGACATACAGGCAAACTGGGCATATACACATATACATTGTATCTATCCTATTGGACACACAGCATTGCTGCACGACTAAGGATTAAAGTGTAATATAGAATGAAAATAAAACAATTCCAATTTATATCCAGACACTCGAACAAGCACATAAAATTAACATTAAAAAAAATATATAGCAAAATAAATACAAGCTATTTCTATATTCATTTAGGAATATTCTTAATGATAATGTAAACCAAAGACATTCACTGGATCTTTAATTTTTTTCTTTATTTAACCCATTAGCACAGGGTTAGCCCTACCCCTAGCCATGAATTGTATTAATGAATGAACATTGTAGGCTGGTCAGAATCTATGTTACCCAGGTTGTACCTTGTGTAGTTCTAATCAAACTCTCAGTCCCAACACATCCTATTACACACACCTGCCTGTCACAAGATTATGGCAATCTCCACACTGCAATCTACATACACATCATGCCACTACATATATGGGATTTACTTTTGACAAATACAAAAGCCACAAGAAAATCTATTTGTAGAATTAATCATAGAAAATCCACATTGTCAATTCTATTCTGTGTCTCGTAGGGGGGGGGCTCTTTTCTGTAGGTTTAGAAATATCCAAATCAAAATAGATTCCTGGTTTACCTTTGCATTGACTCATCCGATTCTCCATTACAGTTGAATTGTGTATGTATGGGGATATCTCCTGCGGTAACAAGACAAACCCAATGGGAAAGTAGAACTAGAGGGGATCCAGAGCCCCTTGCAGGGTTGGGGGACTGAACATCTATTGTCAGTCACACCCCTGCTCCCCATACAATCCTTTCTGTAGTCCCTGCTGTAATTGGATTTGGATTTTTATTTTTTTAAGAATAAGAAAAAAAACAACAAATTAACATTTTCCAGACTAAAAATGGAAATGAAAACTTTGCGCAGGGGGTTTTAATTTTGCCCCCCCCCCCCCCCATTCCCCATTCTAACTAGTTATTGAACTAGCTCTGAGATCTAAAGGCCATTGTGCTGAGACAGATTTCCATGGAGTTTACCATCAATAATCTTTGGCAGTGACCTATTGGTGGAAGTCAAGCAGCCGAGGTGAAATGCAGGTCATGCTGTCTATCCAGTATTAAAATGCATGTGGACTCTTTAAAAAGCAGAAGGGAATCAGTTCACACCAGATCTGGGGAATTGCATTCTAGAAGCTGGGGATGAGTTTGTATTTGATTATCATGGGAAACATTGGGGTTTTTTTTTTTTACAAACAAAAAAGGCAATTAAAAATGATGGTATTGATTTTTTTAATTGCCTTTATGCAGATGATCTTATTTGGTAACAACTGTTAGTAACATAAACACAATAGAACTGAAGATTTCCCTTGGACTGTGTATATTAGATCGCTGATTTGAAAGCGAACATCTTTTTTTGTAAACAATGAAACCCTATGAACGATCTTCCTGTCTCAGGCAGCCGATGATTAAAGTGACCAAAATTATACTAATTAATTAGCTATAGCTGATATGAAGTAGTATTACACAGTATATGATCAGTGTTATAGTTATAGTATATATGGATAGCTAGTGTTATAGGTATAGTATAATGGATCACAGTGTTTATTGGTATAGTATATATGGGTACAGTATTTATAGGTATAGTATATATAGGTACACGTGTTTATAGGTATAGTATATGGATCCAGTGTTTATAGTATAGTATTATGGGTACAGTGTTTATAGGTATAGTATATATGGATCACAGTGTTTATAGGTATAGTATATAGGGTACAGTTTTATAGGTATAGTATATATTTTAGGGTACGGTTTATAGGTAAAGTATATAGGATCACAGTGTGTATGGGTATAGTATATATAGGTACAGTGTTATAGGTATAGTGTGTATGGATACAGTGTGTATAGGTATAGTGTATATGGGTACAGTGTTTATAGGTATAGTATATATAGGTACAGTGTTTATAGGTATAGTATATATGGGTACAGTGTTTATAGGTATATATAGGTACAGTGTTTATAGGTATAGTATATATGGGTACAGTGTTTATAGGTATAGTATATATGGGTACAGTGTTTATAGGTACAGAATATATGGATCAGTGTTTATAGGTGTATGTAGTTAATATGGATCCCATGTTTATAGGTATAGTATATAGATTGACAGTATTTATAGGTAAGTATATATGGATCACAGTGTTTATAGGTATATAGTATATAGGGTACAGTGTTATAGGATAGTAATATAGGTACAGTGTTTTATAGGTATACTATATATGGGTACCAGTGTGTTATAGGTATATTTTTTTTTAGTATATGACGTACAGGTCTATAGGGTATATAATATGGGTAGCAGTGTTTATAGGTATAGTAATATGGCTGTACAGTTGTTTAGGTGATAGGGTAGATATATGGAGTCACAGTGTTTAAGTATATAGTATATATGGGATTACACGTGCATATATAGGTATCGTATCCCTTCTAACTATTGGTACGAAGAGTTTATGAGGTAAGTGATATATGGGTTACTAGTTTATAGGGATAGTATTTATGGGTACAGTGTTATAGTATTAGTCAGGGCCGGCCTGTTGAATATGGCAACCTGTATGAGCACGGGCTTTTGCATTTAGTTCAGAAAGGAAAAAGGGCGATGCACCGACCAGAAAGAAGATATTATGAACTCCCATGCTAAGGGGAAGGCAATTTGGTGCTATTACCAGGTGGGCAAAATATAACACATTAACAAATATATGGTGTAGTCACGCACCTCACCACCGATTATCGACAAGCCCAACACAATAAGCTTTACTCGTATGGAAAGGATGTCTGTGATGCTGTGCAGTTGCTGTCTGGTGCATAACCAGAGTATTCACATGCGATGAACAGTTCTATAACCTGTTTAAAATTAATGGGTCTTAATTTTGCCCCACCACCATATCAATATGGTGTTAAGCTTTACAAATGTATAAAAAACTGATGGGGGGCAAAAATTAGCACCATTGAACGATAACGAACCTGTTATGCTGAATATCCTCCTCTCTATTATCCTTGTAGCGCAACGCCATGGATGTTGCAACGACGATATAGTATAAGCACGAAGCACTGTTTGAAGGCAAAGCAGCATTCAATGGAGATTGTGTGTTGCCCAGTGTTTTTTTGGGGGTGTGGGGGTTGGGTGCTAGGGCGTCAGTAACAACATCTTGCACCGGGTGCTATTATCCTAAGCCAAGCCCTGGAGTAATTAGTATATATGAATTACAGTTTTTATAGGTATAGTATAATATAGGATCACAGTTGTTTATAGGTAAAGTAGATATGGGGACAATATGTTTATAGGTACGTATATATGGATACAGTGAGTTTTAGGTTAATAGTTATATAATGGAGCATTACAAGTGTTTATAGGTACAGCATATATTAGGCGAAGGATGACAAGTGTTAAGGATATGAGTTATAATTAGGTTACACGTGTTTATAGGATAAAGCGTACAATGGATCACAAGGTTAGGTATGATTTATAGGTACAAATAGTATATGGTCCCAAGTGGATAATAGGACGTAGAATGCAGAGTATCTAGGGATCACCGTTGTTCTTCAGGAACCAAGCGCGAGTAACTAATAGTACAGTGATGCTCACTGACGCGTTAGTCAGGCAACCAGATAGGATGCGCAGTGAAATAACGCACTGGTCCTATTAGAGGACAGTGTTTCGAGGCTAGTATATATGGAAAGTAACATCTCCACTACACTTGGGATGCCGCCAGGCACACCCTAACCGGAGCATATATGAAGTAACAGATGTTTATAGGGTATGTTATATATGGATACAGTTGTTTGGTCTAGGATATATGGACGGCAGGAACAAGTGTTTAATAGGTAGAGTAGCATGGTCACAGTAGTTATAGGTATAGGACATATAGGGTACAGTATTGTTTATAGGAGGATAGTATATAACTGGCGATACCGAGGTGTTTATAGACTATAGTATTATATATGGGTACAGGAGTGTTTAAGGTAATAAGTATAATTATAGGTACGTGCACTTGTGACGTCGGTAAGTAGTCAGGTACTATGGGTAAGTGTTTATAGGTATAGTAATATCTGGGTGGTACAGTGTTTTGGTTTATAGCGTACAGAAATATGGATCAGTTGTTATAGGCTGTAGTATAGTGGAATCCCAGCTCTGTTATAAGGTATATGTCAATGATGGGACAGGCCTTCGATATTTAGTAGGATTATAGATATATGGGCATACAGAAGCCAGGTTTAAAGGTGACCGTATATATGGATCACAGTGTTTATTAGGTATCGTATTATAGGTACAGGTTTATAGGTATAGTATATATGGATACAGGGTTTATAGGTAAGTATATTTGATGGGGACAGTGTGTTTATAGGTTATAGATATATGGAATCACCAGTGTTTAAAGGTACAGGATATATGGATCACAGTGATTTATACGGTTTATAGTATATATAGGTACAGTGTTATAGGTATAGTATATATTGGATACAGGGTTTATAGGGTATGTATATATGGGTAACTTGTTTTATAGGTACAGTATATATGGGTACGGTTGGTTATAGTTCAGTAGATGGGTACTTGTGTTTTATGAGAAACAGTAGATATGTGTACAGTGTTTATATGTTACAAGGTAATGGGCACCAGTATATATGGTCAGGGTTTTAAAGGTTACAGTTATGTCGGTTACCAGTGTTAAATGTACAGTGTATTATAGATAGAGTGTATATAGATACAGTGTATATAAATGTATAGTGTGTATTGGTACAGTGGTGTATAGATATAGTGAGTTCGGTTACAGTGATTGATATATTGATACAGTGTATATAGATATAGTGTGTATAGGATTACAGTGGATATAATGCTACAGTTTAAATTATATGTGTTGTATAGGTATATTATATAGGGTTACAGTGTTTTATATGTATCAGTATATATGGTACAGTGTTTATAGTATAGTCTATATGGATCACAGTGCTTATAGGTATAGTATATAGTGGTTACGTGTTTTATAGGGTATAGTAATAGGGGTACAGGGTTTATAGTATAGTATTTATGGGTAAGTGTTTATAAGTGTTTATAGTTAAGAGTGTTAATGGCACAAGTATTATAGGGTTACGTGTTTTTAAAGTTACGTATGTCGTACAGTTGTTAATATGTTACAGTGTTGTATCTTAAATATAGTTGGTGTATGGTATACAGGGTTCTATTTAGATATAGTGAGTATACGGTACAGATGAATATATTGATAAAGTGTATATTAGCTATAGTGTGTATAGGTTACAGTGGATATAATGATACAGTTTAAATGATATATTGAGGTTATAGGTATAGTATATTTATATATGGGTACAGTGTTTTATAGGATAGTATATAGGGTACAGTTGTTTAGGAGGTATAGTATATTGGGATCACAGTTTTATTAGGTCAAGTCTATATGGATCACAGTGCGCGTATAGGTATAGTATATATTGGTACAGTGTGTATGGGTATAGTATTTATGGGTACAGTGTTTATAGATACAGTGTATATAAATATAGTGTGTA
>JAACNH010003340.1:0-5000 GCA_019447015.1 Hymenochirus boettgeri
AGGTGGTAACTACCTGTTTGTGACGGTCTGTAATCTACCCATAGTTGGACTGTAGGTAACTACCTGTTTGTGACGGTCTGTAATCTACCCATAGTTGGACTGGAGGTAACTACCTGTGTGTGACGGTCCGTAATCTACCCATAGTTGGATGTAGGTAACTACCTGTGTGGGGGCATTCCATAATCTACCCATAGTGGACTGGAGGTAACTACTGTGTGTGACGGTCCGTAATCTACCCATAGTTGGACTGGAGGTAACTACCTGTTTGTGACGGTCTGTAATCTACCCATAGTTGGACTGTAGGTAACTACCTGTTTGTGACGGGGCTGTAATCTACCATAGTGGACTGGAGGTAACTACCTGTGTGTGACGGTCCGTAATCTACCCATAGTAGACTGGAGGTAACTACCTGTGTGTGACATTCCATACTACCCATAGTCAGACTGGAGGTAACTACCTGTGTGGGACATTCCATAATCTTACCCATAGTTGGACTGGAGGTAATACCTGTGTGTGAGGTCCGTAATCTACCCATAGTGGAACGTAGGGTAACTACCTGTTGTGACGGTCTGTAATTCTACCCATAGTCAGACTGGCGGTAACTACCTGTGTGTGACAGTCCGTAATGTACCCATAGTTGGACTGGAGGTAACTACCTGTGTGTGACGACCCGTAACATTCCGTATCCTACCCATAGTCAGACTGGCGGTAACTACCTGTGTGTGACAGTCCGTAACTACCCATAGTCAGACTGGAGGTAACTACCTGTGTGTGACAGTCCATAATCTACCCTAGTCAGACTGGAGGTAACTACCTGTGTGTGACGACCATATCTACCGATAGTTGGACTGGAGGTAACTACCTGTGTGGGACATTCCATAATCTACCCATAGTTGGACTGGAGGTAACTACCTGTGTGTGATGGTCCGTAATCTACCCATAGTTGGACTGTAGGTAACTACCTGTTTGTGACGGTCTTTAATCTACCATAGTCAGACTGGAGGTAACTACCTGTGTGTGACGGACCATAATCTACCGATAGTTGGACTGGAGGTACTACTGTGTGGGACATTCCATAATCTACCCATAGTGTGGACTGGAGGTAACTACCTGTGTGTGACGACCCGTAATCTACCCATAGTCAGACTGGCGGTAACTACCGTGTGTGGACAGTCCGTAATCTACCCATAGTCAGACTGGAGGTAACTAACTGTGTGTGACAGTCCGTAATCTACCCATAGTCGACTGGAGGTTATTATATTGTATGTGGGGTCATAATCTACCCATAGTCATACTGGAGGTAATACACTTGTCTGCTGTGCCGTAATCAACCTATAGCCAGACTGGAAGTAATTACATGTGGATGCCGGTCATAATCTACCCATAGTCAGGCTTGAGGTAATTAAATGTGGGTGCATGTCATAGTCTACCAATAGTCAGACTGGAGTTATTAATGTGGGTCCTGGGCCCTAATCTATCCATAGTCAGACTGGAAGTTATAACATGTGGTTGCCATGCCATAATCTACCCATAGTCAGACTGGAGTTTACTACCTGTGGATGCTGGGCTGTAATCTACCTATAGTTGGACTCAGAGCAGGAACAATACAAGAACAATGGGGCCTTAAACATCAACCCTACATGGGGCCCAATGTTTCTTAATCCATTTCTGGTCATACTGAGGCAACTATCTGTGTGTAATGGGACATAATCTACCCATAGTCAGACTGGGAGGTACTACTTGTGTGTAATGGGCCATAATCTAACCATAGTCAGACTGGAGGTAACTACCTGTGGGTGCTGGGCCGTAATCTATCAATTCAGATTCAGAGCAGGAACAATACATGAACAAGGTGCCTCAAACGTCACCCTGCATGGGGCCCAATGTTATCTTAATCCATCTCTGGTTAGACTGGAGGTAATTACATGTGGGTGCCAGGCCATAATCTACCCATAGTCATACTGGAGGTAACAACCTGTGTGTGACGGTCCGTAATCTACCCATAGTCAGACTGGAGGTAACTACCTGTGTGTGACATTCCATAATCTACCCATAGTCTGACTGGAGGTAACTACCTGTGTGTGACGGTCCGTAATCTACCCATAGTCGACTGGAGGTAACTACCTGTGTGTGACATTCCATAATCTACCCATAGTCAGACTGGAGGTAACTACCTGTGTGTGACGGACCATAATCTACCGATAGTTGGACTGGAGGTAACTACCTGTGTGGACATTCCATAATCTACCCATAGTTGAACTGGAGGTAACACCTGTGTGTGATGTCCGTAATCTACCCATAGTTGGACGTAGGTAACTACCTGTGTGGACATTCCATAATCTACCCATAGTTGGACTGGAGGTAACTACCTGTGTGTGACGGTCCTAATCTACCCATAGTTGGACTGTAGGTAACTACCTGTGTGGGACATTCCATAATCTACCCATAGTTGGACTGGAGGTAACTACCTGTGTGTGACGGTCCGTAATCTACCCATAGTTGGGACTGTAGGTAACTACCTGTTTGTGACGGTCTGTAATCTACCCATAGTTGGACTGTAGGTAACTACCTGTTTGTGACGGTCTGTAATCTACCCTAGTTGGACTGAGGTAACTACCTGTGTGTGACAGTCCGTAATCTACCCATAGTCAGACTGGAGGTAACTACCTGTGTGTGACAGTCCGTAATCTACCCATAGTCAGACTGGAGGTAACTACCTGTGTGTGACAGTCCGTAATCTACCATAGTTAACTGAGGTAACTACCTGTGTGTGACGGTCCGTAATCTACCCATAGTCAGACTGGAGGTAACTACCTGTGTGTGACGGTCCGTAATCTACCCATAGTTGACTGGAGGTAACTACCTGTGTGTGACGGTCCGTAATCTACCCATAGTCAGACTGGAGGTAACTACCTGTGTGTGACGGTCCATAATCTACCCAGTCAGACTGGAAGTAACTACCTGTGTGTAACATTCCATAATCTACCGATAGTTGGACTGGAGGTAACTACCTGTGGTGACGGTCCGTAATCTACCCATAGTTGGACTGGAGGTAACTACCTGTTTGTACGGTCTGTAATCTACCCATAGTTGGACTGTAGGTAACTACCTGTTTGTGCCGGTCTGTATCTACCCTAGTTGGACTGGAGGTAACTACCTGTGTGTGACGGTCCGTAATCTACCCATAGTTAGACTGGAGGTAACTACCTGTGTGTGATTCCATAATCTACCCATAGTCAGACTGGAGGTAACTACCTGTGTGGGACATTTCATCATATCACCCTAGTTGGACTGGAGGTAACTACCTGTGTGTGATGGTCCGTAATCTACCCATAGTTGGACTGGAGGTAACTACCTGTGTGTGACGGTCCATAATCTACCCATAGTCAGACTGGAGGTAACTACCTGTGTGTGACGGTCCATAATCTACCCTAGTCAGACTGGAGGTAACTACCTGTGTGTGACGGTCCGTAATCTACCCAAGTTGGACTGGAGGTAACTACCTGTTTGTGACGGTCTGTAATCTACCCATAGTTGGACTGTAGGTAACTACCTGTTTGTGACGGTCTGTAATCTACCCATAGTTGGACTGGGAGGTAACTACCTGTGTGTGACGGTCCGTAATCTACCCATAGTTGGAGTAGGTAACTACCTTGTGTGGACATTCCATAATCTACCCATAGTTGGCTGGAGGTAACTACCTGTGTGTGACGGTCCGTAATCTACCCATAGTTGGACTGGAGGTAACTACTGTTGTGACGGTCTGTAATCTACCCATAGTTGGACTGTAGGTAACTACCTGTTTGTGACGGTCTGTAATCTACCCATAGTTGGACTGGAGGTAACTACCTGTGTGTGACGGTCCGTAATCTACCCATAGTTAGACTGGAGGTAACTACCTGTGTGTGACATTCCATAATCTACCCATAGTCAGACTGGAGGTAACTACCTGTGTGGGACATTCCATAATCTACCCATAGTTGGACTGGAGGTAACTACCTGTGTGTGATGGTCCGTAATCTACCCATAGTTGGACTGTAGGTAACTACCTGTTTGTGACGGTCTGTAATCTACCCATAGTCAGACTGGAGGTAACTACCTGTTTGTGACGGTCTGTAATCTACCCATAGTTGGACTGGAGGTAACTACCTGTGTGTGACGACCCGTAATCTACCCATAGTCAGACTGGCGGTAACTACCTGTGTGTGACAGTCCGTAATGTACCCATAGTTGGACTGGAGGTAACTACCTGTGTGTGACGACCCGTAATCTACCCATAGTCAGACTGGAGGTAACTACCTGTGTGTGACAGTCCGTAATCTACCCATAGTCAGACTGGAGGTTATTATATGTGGATGTGGTCATAATCTACCCATAGTCATACTGGAGGTAAATACACTTGTCTGCCGTGCTGTAATCAACCTATAGCCAGACTGGAAGTAATTACATGTGGATGCCGGGTCATAATCTACCCTAGTCAGCTTGAGGTAATTAAATGTGGGTGCAGTGTCAAGTCTACCAATAGTCAGACTGGAGGTTATATATGTGGGTCCTGGGCCCTAATCTATCCATAGTCAGACGGAAGTTATAACATGTGGTTGCCATGCCATAATCTACCATAGTCAGACTGGAGTTTACTACCTGTGGATGCTGGGCTGTAATCTACCTATAGTTGGACTCAGAGCAGGAACAATACAAGAACAATGGGGCCTCAAACGTCAACCCTACATGGGGCCCAATGTTATCTTAATCCATTTCTGGTCATACTGGAGGCAACTACCTGTGTGTAATGGGACATAATCTACCCATAGTCAGACTGGAGGTAATTACTTGTGTGTAATGGGCCATAATCTAACCATAGTCAGACTGGAGGTAACTACCTGGGGTGGCTGGGCCGTAATCTATCAATAGTCAGATTCAGAGCAGGAACAATACATGAACAAGGTGCCTCAAACGTCAACCCTGCATGGGGCCCAATGTTATCTTAATCCATCTCTGGT